>JAQFZW010000111.1:0-112148 GCA_034687055.1 Heteromurus nitidus | reverse complement strand
CTCGTAAAAATAATGTCCTTTTTCCAACTCAGTCCAATCTATAAAAAGTAGCTTTGGAGCTGGGAATAGCTTGCTGTCGTATTTTAGTCGCTGTCGAAATTGAGTCTAATTTGTGGTTGGTTTTTTGGGACATATTTTCTTGTTCTTTTTATCGTTTTGAGTCTTAGAAAGTAGTAGAAATTTTCGTAGTTATTTTTGAATTTGTTGTAATTTGGAATTTGATTTGGTTGCCAATTTTTTCGTGCCTATAAAGTCGAACGTGGTTTTTAAATTTATCCATCTGCCGTCTGACATCACACATTTATTTGAGCTATATCGAAGTTGCATTGTGTGAAAATCATCACATCATATACGTTGTCAATTTGCGTTAAATTGTCTGGTCCTTCATTTTTATTCATATTGCAGTAGCCTTTGCCATATTCAGCAATACAACAACTAACACTCTCTCTCCTACTTCCACTCTGACTCGTATGAATGCTCTCAAGTATTTTACTTGTTTCCCTTTCCATCAAAATACTTGAGTATGCTTCCCTGCGTTACAATCAAAATTCAATATGTACGCTGTAAACCGTAAAGTTTCTCTTTATGACCGAGGGCAGATATACGCCCCCTGCCAATCTTAACAAGTCTTACGGTAAATGTTCCAGCAGCCAGCAGAAGGGTATTATAGTGTTGTTGTGAAGGAAGATGGCTTGCCTTGAGTGACTGGCTTAAGTAAAACAAGTATTTTTGTTTTTGTAAAGATTTGCTCTGGTTCTGCTGATTTACACGCATCCTTCAATTTTGCACGTTCCTCCTACCTGAAACCTAACTGATTTGTGTGTGCTGAGCTGAAGAGCTCAGTGGGAGTTGAGTGAATGATGGATTTTCACTTCGAGTACTGTCATCATCATCTCTTCTTTCCTTTTATAGGTTAAATTGTGAACAGACCTTTTCTTTCCCGAAACAAGAGCACTCCAACTTCATCTACTTTTGCTTCAGGAGAAAAAAAATGAAGATAAAATATAATAAATGTCTGGATGATTTTTTGTCAATATCAGCGTTCTCATAAATCATAATCATTCGTTTCGCCTTGCGAATTCGAAGAATATTTCTCTGTTCTTAAGCCTAATCAGCTCATCCGTGAAAGCCTTTGTTTTTCTGGAAGGAAATGGAAGGCAAATAAAGTCAAAATGAAGGAAATCTTTAGAAAACAAACTTGAAATGTTCAATGTCCAGATTGAAATGTTCAAGCTGATCTGTTGAATTAATAGAATTCGACCATACACGAGGAATAGGACGAAACGGGGAACTTCAACGCCAACATTTTATGTTTAAAGCATTTAAATGTCTTTTTATACAAGACAGGTTAGGTTTAAACACACAGTTGAAATTATGGTTTATGCTCGACAAGAACTCATTTAGAATTGCACGAGAAAATCGCGACATCCAACCTATCCCCCTTCAAAAAATGACTTATCACGATCCCACAGTCCTCGATAATGCTAAACTCTATTCGATCCAGAGATATCTTCCAAACTTGTAATTTTCGGCGAGTTTTATTCTTGAGGGAGTGCCTACAGAGCAGCTATCATCGCCTCTGACGTGAGACTGTGTGTGAACAAGAGAAATGGGGTTGAAATGTTTTATTGCGTCTGCAAAGAAAGAATGGATTTTTTGCCCGGCTACCATTGTCACCTCATTCTCTCTCCTCCTTCCCATTGTGCCTCCTCTCTCTTTTCTCTTGATCACTTAACATTTGATTCAACTTGTGTGTGTGTGTGAGCATGTGTCCTACTTACGAAACTTGACTATACTACCTGAGCCAATAACTTAAAAAATTCAATGCAATTCATTTCTCAAAGTGTCAAAGTCAAGTGAAGCTTGGCCGAACAAAGAAAGGGAAGCGTTGTGAAAATTTTATAAGCCCACCACCCCATTATTTTTTGAGCATTGTGCATTGCGCCAGCGATTTTTTTTGAGTTACGAGAAAGACCATCTACCTACATCCATTCATAATAGAAGCCACACGCCACACCTCTCCAGTATCTGTGCAACAATCCGTTCCAGTTCACACATCGTCGCCTCATGAAGAGGGGAAATAGGTGTTTTTAATATTGCAGAAAGTTTGCAGAAAGGTGTTCTCCCGTAAAATGCATCGAGAATGAGAATTCTTCTACTTCAATTCAACCTAGAGTATATTTGAGGGCCAGTTGGAATATCAAAAATTCATGAAAAAAGAGAAAAAGGAAAAGGTCAGACCAAAAAATTGTCAACTCCGAAATCCTGCTCTTGTGTATCCATCAATTCAGGTTTCCTGTACCACCGCCGTTACCTTTCTACGCATCTGAAGATTTTGTTTTCTCTTCTGAAGAAAAGTATCATCTTCTCTTCGCGGAACAGGAAGACAATAAACGGATGAAAAGAATCTTTTTCTCAGGTATTACCCTTGTCTTCGTGTGGAGAAGTTAAACTTTATTATCGTAGTCGTACTTACCTCAACTAGCTTCCGTAACTCCGACTTCAAAGGAGGAAGAGAGAAGACGAAGGGGAAAATCACACTTGATCTTTGGTCGAAGAATTTTCCTTCTCTCGTTTGCCGGTTGACACAAAAACACACAAACGACAAAAGTATAACTTTGAGAGTATTTTTATACCTATAATTTCCCAGTCGTTACAAGTCTGTATTATATTTTATTAGATCGTCGATCCTCCAGTCTAAAAACTTTTTCCGGGAATTATGGAACAACTCTGGACGAGTGTGTACATTGTATCCGATTTGATATTTTCGGAGAACAAATGGGAAAAAGAATCTTTTTTTTTTTGTTGCACGTGCCAAGCAAACAAAAAAGGAATCAGGGAAAAGAAGAAGCTCACTTCTGACAAGCTCGAATTTCAGATACTTTGTTCATCTCAGCTTCCACGCTCCCGGGTTCTCGTTTCCTTCTCTCCAGACTTTTTTTTTGCAGAGGAAGAGCGGAGCTAGCGGAACTTCATTTGCAGTACGCAAAATTGGGCAATAAATATGGATGAAAAATTCTGGCTGGAGTTAATGTTCCATTCGCAAATGTATATAGCGTTTTCGCATTAACACTTTCTAATCTCACTTTAATTAGCAGCAGACACAGACTTTTGGAGTAGGAAAATTTCACTTTCAAAAATATATAAATTGAAGTAATTAGATCTCTGAGAGTGTATTATTTTTTTCCAGAGAATCCTATTTCACATAAATCTCTTCACGCAAATGGTTTTGTTCTCACCGCTTCTTCGTACTTGTTCACCCTCCACTAGTTTACTACTTTTCAATACTTTTTAATGGGATTTAATTTGGATTTAATCCTGAATATTTTTTATGCTCAGAATGAACCTTCTCTGGTCGATACAGATATTCACTGTTTGTTAAGCCGAGAAAGTTGAAAGGAAGTGACTCCGACTCGATATATATATTATATACGCTTCCACGCTCGAACACTGGAGAAAGGGATGTTGCGCTGGAGAAAGTCAGCAGGGTAATGAAAAGCAACGGCGAATTCTTGTGGAATCTTATAGGAGAACAAACCGAAGACTTGGGAAGGGAGCGACAGTTCATTTTCTTCTGCTTCGAACACTTGGAGTAGTTGAGTCTGTTATGGGCTTGGGTGCTTTGGAGTAAAAAAATAAACTCGCACACATAACGACGACCAGACCAGACCAGACCAGACCACACACAAAATATACTCCAATTGAATGCTCGATGAGTAAGCAGACCTGACTATATGCAAGCCAAGCACACACACACACATTTTTACAACCTTTTTCCATACACACACAATCATCTTTTCCCATCCCAATGTTAAAAAAGGAAATGCAATGTGAGCACGCTATGCTCATGTGGAAAAAGCCGTTACCTGGAAAGTGCTTTTCCAGCACTGATGAATGCATGCATGCATAAAAGTTGCCAGTTCCTGGCTTGTTATCGTTTGTCAGTTGATGGTGGTGGTATGGTATGAGACAGAGTGTGTCTCTGTATCATGGTAGTCGCTAAAAAGTTGGCTTTGGCTGGAGTTTTTTTTGGCTTTTTTAATATGCGTGTATTTTCTCCCTTTCATCTTTACACACATGAATTCCATAATGGATAGCAAGAGGATGAATCCCTTTTTGTAATACAATACATACTCTACACCACTTGCACCTAAACCGATCTAGAGAAAATAGTGGAGAGAAAGAGAGAGTGAGCGATACTCTGATGGAGCTGAGGTAGTATATAGCTACATTTTCACTTGGGAGAGAGAATCTTTATTTGCTTTTCCCTTTTGGAAGCTCCGCGACGGACGGAGAGAGCATCCAATGTTTTGTGTCGCGTGTGTGAGAACTGCGAGCAAAGAACATAATGTCGTATGATAAGAGCGAGAGTGGCAAAAAGAGGGACGAGAGAGAGTGAGTGTGAGGAGAACATGTATCGTTCCAGAAAATGGTGTTATGAACACGTATTATTAGTTTTCTCTCTCCACTTTCCACTTTCCATACACATCCTGTTTCCAGCTACTGAAAATATATATCTTTTATGCTAATGCCAGGACTCGGCACATGGAATCCTCTGCTAAAAGCATATAAGACGAGGACGAAAAAATTTCTTTGCTGGAGAAAATATTGTCGCTATTGTGTTGCTGTTGTGGGGAGGATCGAAGATACGAGAAAGGTTAGAGGAAAATGCGAGAAAAACAGCAAAAGGTAGAAATTCCTGTTGCCACAAGTTAAATAGATGCCTACAAAGTGTTTTGCATTTTTTTCCACACCCACATCAATGGAATGCATTAGTCTTTTTTTGCGAACAGAATAAAAAAGGACGAATGATGTCATGTGAAAAATATGCCACAGGATATATGGACGTACGCTGTGGACAAAGAATAGTGGCAAACTGCAACAATGTCATGAAACGTTTCCACATACATGCCGTGTCATTACAGGTGTATTGGGGTTTGGAGCCTGTCATCGTGGGACGAAAACTAGTTACCAAAATTAATACTGCGTTCGAGTTCGAGTAAATAAATATGCACCCACCGAGAGACACAAAATTACATTTGACTGTTCAGGAAAAAAAACAGATTGGCACGAGAGAAAGTTCAGTCAACACCAACACGAGAGCAAAGGAAGGAACCATCTTCCGTTCCAGATAATTCTGTTCCAGGAAAACATTATGATTATGGGGTCGGGGTGGAAGTGAAAACACTTGCTCTTTATGTGATTTTCTTTTGCTTTACTCTTAACCTCCTTGTCTGATATGGAGTCACGCACAAAATGTGAGCACCTACAGCTAGAGTTAGTGACGTAATTGTTTTTAAAATATTGAGAATCCCATCTCTCACTCTTGTATTGGATATGGATTTATAAGGTACATCCTCTCTCTCTCTGGAGAAAATATGTGGAACCCTGAGAGAAATCAGAGTTTTTATTACATTTAGTTACTTGCATGTGTCTAGCCTAGTCTGAAGAACAGAGAAAAGGTGTTGTAAAAATGAAGAATTGCAGTTAAGGGACCTTATTCTTGTTTGTTTTACCAGACTACTGGACCTAGAATAAAACTCTGGTGTGTAGTCTTGAGTGTAATCTGAGATGAGGTATAACTGGTTGAATTAGGAGAGGCATCAGACCCACCAGCCCAGTACATCATTTCACAATGTGAATCATTTACTTCAAGAAAATGGAGTCTGGCGAGGTTAAGATAACACCCACCTGAGTTGCAACTTGGAAGAATGAATTGTGTTTGTATTGTTTTTAAAAATATATATCTGCTTTTCTAGCTCTTCCAAGAGGTTTTTTTGTAGGTGGATATCGTAGATGTTGTGGGAACACCACCCTTGAGTTGGCTGTTGGCTTTGACTTTGCTTTGTTTGAGCTCCTTTTTTTCTCCAGGGGAGTTGCAACGTGCTTATAAATGTCAGATGAAACATCATAAATCTTAGTTAGGAGCTAGAAGTCGGAACTAGGCTTCTCTTATGCAATTTCCTAGAAAAACACTAGAGTCGGGATAGGAAAATGCAGTAATAAGGGAGTGAATGAATGGAGGTCTTGTGTAGGTATACGTAACGGTCCATAAGACACTCAACAGACTTTCTTCGCAAAGGATGGCTGCTTCTGTTAGTGATGGTGAATGTGGATTGGATGGTGCGATGATGGTAAAAGTTGAATGATTTTTTATATGCGAGATATTACACACTCACTTTGGGGGATTGATTGACAGGATTTATGATTCATGATGGCTGCTATAAGTATGCTGGAAAAGAGATATGCGTGTGCTTGGAAAAAAGGTTTTCCAGACTAGACAAGAGACGAACTTTTTTCCCGTGTTTAAATAACCGTGAAAAATATATCAGAGCCTGGAAAATCTTTGGCTTATGCTCAGACTCAGGGATGAAGAAGCTTTTACGTCAAAGGATTTTCCAGTAGATTTGTCGCAACAAAAATATACTACGTAACACAGTCCCTTCTGTGTCAATGACCTAGAAAGGTAAACTGTAAACTACAACTAACTACATTCTAAAAATATATGTTATGCAATGCAGCAGAGATGCGGCAAGTAAAATGCTCGTGGCAATCGGATCACTTACGTAATTAAATCCACAACACTTTTATTTCATTAGTTTTAAAACGTGTTTGGATCGCAATATCCAGGAAACCATTGACTGGAGCTGAAGGTGTTTTCTTGTCGATCTCAAACTGCCTTTCAATACGTTTAATTAAACACCTACAGACATGTTTTGTGGATGACATCAAATTCATGGTATGTGGTGACTGGTGACTCGACTTCAATGAAACTCCGTTCGTTTCGTACACAACATATAAATTGCCGCGTGGGTGATTCGGTGTTGCTGGAAAAATTGTTAATTCTGGAAACTAGACGAAGGTGTAAGTGGAAGCACAGTGAACGACATAAAAAGTGAATGAATCAGGTCAAACTACGTCGACTGTCTAGTGCCTAGTGCGTGTATGTTACCTGTGTTCTCGACAGCGATTTTTAGCAGAGAAATATATGCGTTCATAGCGTGATCTGTACTAATCATTGGGCTCCCGTTAAATAAACTCTGGATAAATGTGGTTTGCTTCGGTTTAATCCTAATCCTAACTATTTTTGCATTACACTGATTCAGTGTTATTTTTCAGGTAGATACGCTCATAAACATATAATCTTTCGCCTTGGGTTGAGTGAATGCGAGAAGTGATGAATTGAACAGACGAGTTTTATGCACTGATTGAACAAGTGGCACCTGTCTTGCAACTTGCAATGCAGACTACTTGGTAAAGGTGCCCGACGTAGCTCTGCTTTTATGGTCAACAGGTAGGCCGACAAGCGAGACGATGATAAATGGGCTGCAACACCAGATTGTATAAACGGCGTATGTTTCTTAACTGGCTCGTTGGTCTAGTGGTATGATGCGCGCTTAGGGTGCGCGAGATCCCGGGTTCAATTCCCGGACGAGCCCTTCTAATTTTTGCACACGAATATTACTTTTTGCTGAGAATTCAATCACTAAACAATCACTTAAACTAATTTAATTATTAACATCTTCACCACTTATTCATCGACTTCTTTCCCATCTGTGTTGTATATAGGCATAATTTTAATGTCCAGAAACTCAAACGACGCTCTAGTTGAACACGATGAAGAAATACCCAGAATTATTGCTAAATTTCAGCAGAACCACCACAGCCATCATCAAAGTCAAAGGAAAGAAGTAAAAAATCTAATCGTGTCCCTCGGTTCACCGATTCACGTTTCTGTTGTGAGAGCGGCCGTCTTGTGTCACGTCTCACGAGGGAAAGCTATTTATTATATTGACAAAAGCTTGAGGGGCAGAGGAAGAAACATTACTTTCATCTCATCACAGTCATGATGCCACTCTCCTGAATCCATGTATTTCCAGCCAGCACACGAAACTTGTACTCGCGCTGGACAAGAGAGACAAGTGACAACGAGCAGAAGGAACTCCAGCAGGACTCAGTAGCTTCAAGTTTCGTAGAGCAGAGTAAACGTCAGTATTATAAATAGAAGCTAGAAGCTCAACTCCACAATAAATGCCATTCCTGGAAAAGAAAATTGGAGAACGATGAGATCGTAGTTTCCATTATCCATGAAGGGAAAAATGAGAAAACAAAGGAATCTTGGAGAACGGAGAACCCCGTGACCCATGCGAATGCAATGATATTCGCTTCAGCAGGTTGGACCTTGGATCTTGGATCGTTGGCTGCATACATGAATGACTGATGAATAAGAAAACAGAACTGAAGGAGGAAACTGGAAGGTCCGTAAGCTTAAAATGACGTCTCCCATGTGGAGTTTAATGCGAAAAGAGGCAGTTTGGATCGGCTCACAGTTAGCTGTTTTCCATGTAAATGCGTAACTCAAACTCGTTTTAAAATCTGATCAGAGTCATCAGAGAAAGGATAAATATTGGAGCTACATTAAGTTGTGGAGTAAACAAGAACATTGTGCTTCTGCTCGGCACGGTGAGAGAGAGAGAGAGAGCTTCCAGACTCCAGGATAATGTGTGGATATTAAATGGAACATTAACGGCAAGTGTGCGGTATGGGATTTGAAAATCACAACAGGAGAACATAAACACGGGATTATGTGTATCGTGGTACACAAGCAAAGTTTTTTCCACGACTGGGATTATGTTTGTTCCCTAAAGTTCAACTATCTCCGCTCACCAACCCACCATCAGATTTCATCCAAGTGAAAACAAAAAGTTGTGTGTGTCTAGAGTTTTTCCTATCCGCACTCCACTTCCACCTGCTTTTTATAGTAATTAAAAGAGTTGGAGTGGGGGAATATAGTCCGACCGATGGTCTCACTCACTTCCAAACGAAGGGGAAACAAGTAAATAACGAACTATGGACGTTGCAACAACGATCCCGGTGGACAGTTATAGGATGGACGGGTTGTGAAGCTGGAATGAGAGAGAAATGTGGAAAGGAGAGAATGAGCATCAACTCATCCTTTCTCTACTCTTTCATCAGTTTCATTAATCCGACCCGGGGTTAATTCCCATGTTCCAGCTCAAAAAAGGAGTTCATAATAATAAAGTGCGGGCGAACTTACACAAGGCTAAGGCTCCTTTTGTTGTGTTGCTTGCTCTTGAAGAAATGACAAAATCCAAAAAAGGAAGTTGAGTTGAGGTTGAGATTATAGATTGCGAGTACGAGTTTCGATTCATGTTATTCCGAGAGTTTGATTTAGGTTAGGTACGTGGAACGTGATTACACAAAAAAAATCTCGTTATGTAACGGAGTGATATTGTGGAGGTTTGGATCATTTCATAAATCATAAGTACAGGGGATTTGTATTTATGAGCAAGTTCCTGCTGGGGCACATGTGTGGGTGTGGGTGGGAGGAAAGCAACATTTCGTAAAAAGTGGGTGACAAGAACTTTTTGTTTTTTCATCCCATCCCACAGTTACACACTCATATTCACATGATAAATTATGGCGTTTGGTGTATCCGTTCAAAAATAGTACTCTGGTTTTTAAACTTTTGGCTTCGACCCGGTTAGACTTTTACAAGCTTAAAGTTACAAGGGCATGTTTTTCGTGCGAACCTCCTACGCTTCCGTGTAATGTGTAGGTGTATTTTGATAATTAAGATATTTCTCGTTATACACATATCGTGGATCTTTGCAGGATGAGATTTTTTGGTGCCGGATACGTACGTGTGGGATTTTCATTCAAAAAATCTACTCCGTCGTGTTCCACACATTTTTCTCAAATGTATTTTACTAAAGCCTATTTTAGGAATACTATTGGTTTGGCTGACATTTTTCCCCCTTTTCTTTGGCTAATTTACTCCAGTTTGGTGAATTGTGAGCCTGGCCAAAACAAGCCGTTCTTGTGCAGGTGTGTTACAAATTTAATTACAAACTTCAAGTTAGTAATTAGGGTGTAATTTTGTCGAGAAAAAAATCTTATTCTCCAGAGATGTGCAGGGAATATCCACATAGTAAAAAATATTTGCGTACAGAACTGGAAAGTGGAGGATCTCTACCAACCAACGTGGTAAATATCCTTACAAAGAACCAGCGAAACTATGTCAGTAGATCTTCTGCTCATTAACCGAATTCCACTTGCTCCAAAAACCATACTTTTTAATGAACTATGATGATGGAACGGAAGGAAGAGTTATGGAGAGGATGCGAATATGAAAATGGTGGAAATATGTATGGTTGATCACATTTTCCTCTCTCTCCCTCTCTCCACACAAAATGTTATATTCGCATGAAAAATTCGGCATCTCATATTTTCAGACTTGGTCTGGTTTGCTTCGTTGCGCTACCATATTGCATTGTAGCACCAGCAAACAATCCTTGTGCTAACCCACCGATGAGGTTAACCGAGAACTTTGCTCGGAATTTATTACCCTTTTCTGTTGTTTTCACTTTTGCCGTATGCATTTTCTAGTCCATTAATGGTAATTGACTTTAGTCGTCGAATTACATGGTTTTAAATTGGCGAGACTTGGAAAGGTCGTCCTACTTCTTAACCTGCTTCTTTTGAATAGTACGACTTAACCTTAGTCAAGCCCATCAATGTCATCAATATATACGTGATATTGTTTTCTTCTTCTTCTTCTATTCCACGTTCCACGCATATTGGTTTGGTGAGATTTTGACATGTGCACCAGCTCTCATCAGTATCGAATGCATCGAATAACAACGACTGACTACTTGATCGGATACAGTGACACATGATGTAAGGAGTAAAATCAAAAAGTTGCATTAGGAGATTGAAAAGTATACCGTTCTCTTTCGTGTTATTGCGAAGTAATCAAGAAATCGATGTCGTAACATTGTTATATAATAAAGGATTCTATGTAAATTGCTCTATGATACTCGGAATACTTTGATAGGGCAGACATCATATTGTTTTTCTGTATGCTAATCTCTAACCTTTCACCTTTCTCAATCGTTTTCCATTCCAAGGTTGTATATTGCCATATTTTTTGTTTGATATGATGATTCTGTTCCGGTAAAAGGATTTTGAAAATGAAAAGTAATAGGGGAAAAGTCGGAGTCGAAGCACACACATGTTGTTTCTAGAATTTCCATTGCTTTTAATTCAAATTCGACATATATGATTTGATAACTTCATGACATTTGAGCCAATGTATTTGACGTTTTTGATATTCAAACAGAAAAAAAAAGTTTTCCAATTTCATCAAGCCTTGATGGCGAACACAGAAATGACATATGTGTATATGCTCATTTCATATATCCATGCATGTATGGACTTTTTAAAATTCGGTCACAGGCCTCTTGTCAATCCAAGCTTTGATCTTTGGCAAGTTGAGCACTTGCTTTTGATGTTGTTTTATCGTGGGATAATTGTTCAGGATGGAGCTATCCACAAAACCTTCAAACAATTCGCTGAAATGAGCGAGGATGATGTCCGCCCATGTGAGAGACTTCCCGACTAAATATGCTCCTCCGTTGCTCTTCAGATCTGCCTCGAAAACAGGGAATAGCCGGGGAAAGACATTCTTCAAAACGTTGTTCTTCGCGTCTTCCTTCTTCTTCGGGTCTTCCGTCCAGATCTGCTCAACATCTGGAAAAAAATATATTTAGTTTTTCCATTTAAAATCCATTTATATTGAACTCTTGCATATTTGTTCTCTTAAATGTCAAGTTGCACACCAAATGCAGTTCACGTGATTGGCTAAAAATATCCAAACTTCAAAAGTAAACCTTCAAACGAGTAATGGTGTAATTTCTATTTGCTCAGGTTTTTTATTGCAATATTTTTTCTACTTTTTCCGTTTGTAACTGAAAATCGATATCGTCATTATATCACACAAGTAGCGTAGCACACATTTGGTGACATTCATAAATGGCAATGAATGTCACACAAACTCATTTCATCACGACGACTAGACTGATATCAATAGAATACTACAATACCAACAAATACTTGTGACGTTATACTTGTTGGCTAGAAAGAAGCCTCTTTTTCACAAGAAACCAATAATAGATTATATAAATCCTATTAACATATTATTCCAGATATAACTCTTGTTGAGTGTATGACCTTAGCTGAACCATGAATCGGGACCGTGATTGACTTATGTCGCCATAAAATGTTTGCCGTCACAAACTGTTTTTATGTTCTGAACAGGTGAAAGCGGTAGGTTTCACTTTTTTGTTTGAACTTGCATCATTTTCACCTTGTGCACGAGCGCACGTGTGTCTCCACAAATTGTCCCGATGTATGTACACGTACCATATGCAGTACTCGGCATCATGTAACGGAATACTTTGGAATTACATACACGAGGAAAAAAGCTGTCCACAATCTTCTACTTATACTTTTCCACAAGTGCCAATTTCATATTTATCGCTTATCGACCAAAACCAGCCGACGACGTCAACGGCCTTTTTTACGTCTTCGTTTCGGGTGTAATAACGGTAATGAGAAGTCTTTCAAAAACTACGTGATGACAAAATTATACCCACTATAGTTTCCACTATCTGATAAGTTGATTGTAGTTATGAGTTATGATATGGTTATGACCTCCGTTAAAAATTTCCCATTTTTAAAAATTTTAGTAACGTCATTTCTGAACAGTTCCAAACCACAACCACCTTTCTTTGATGATGGTTACTTTTACTGACAAGAATGTCTGCAAAAAATCTCCCAATCACAACCGCCACCAAACTAACAAGGTATCCAAAATGCCATATCGATTTGTGGGAACTCATTCCTGACAATTTCAATGCTCTTACGTGACATTGTTATCTTCACATTATTTACTCATTTTCCTTCCACTCCCAATTTGTCGCTGATGATAACGTCCTCTGATTTCTCCTCTGTCCCGTGGAGCGCGATGGAGATATTATTATTATGTCTTCTCGTCTCTCGCACACAAAACATATAACCATTATCTCCGTGGTTCATTTACCTTTAAGCATGTCCTTCACAACGTCCACGTACTCATCAGCTTTTGCCTCCTCAAGTGGCGTCTGTCCTGCCAAGTTGAACTTGCGGGCGAGATAGCGGAGAATCGCATAAGACTGACTGATCTTCACTCCATCCTCCTCCAGGAGTGGAAGCTTCCCGTAAGGATACTCTGGAGGAAGGGGAAAGGAAAAAGAAAAACAAAACAGTGTAGCGACATGAACTTTTTTCTCTGAGATTAAAAGAGAGACACTTAATTCTCCGCTCTACTTTCTGTTTATCTAGGCACACGTAACGTATGCAATCTTCGCTGGAGAGAGGAAAGTGTTAAGAAAACTGATGACTTTTGTAAAGTGGAAAAGGCTTGAGAGAGGAAAATGTGTCTTGGAGGAGGACACAAAGGGACTATAATTTTTTGTTAGAGAATCCCTTCAGTTTCTCAAATGGAAAAGATGTGAATAATAAAGTTGGCTTCTGGAGGATTTTAGGAATGGGAATGAACTTAAAGCCACCGCAAGATGGTGATGATGATTTCTCCAATGAAAAGTAACTTGCATTCAAGCTCTAATTCTCTTTAATTCGCTGGGGAAATGGGAACCTATTAATTTTCATGCTAATTCACATCTGAGATATTTTTTGAAGAAAAAAAGAAACTTACTTGGTCTGAATTCTTCCGGGTTCTTCTCCCACTCATTCCAGTCGAGCCGAACGTCTTCGAAATCTTCTCCAGCATAGCTGAGAATGTAGCGGATAGGCTCACCCAGCCATTTCCCGTTGAAGTAGATCAATTTGTATTTTTGAACCATTTTCGACGTTGAGACAAATCGAGGTTTCGTGAAAACAAGGAGTGCTCCTGATCCTGGACAAAACTTTTTGTACTCAAGGATGAGTGGTGACGATGAGGACTGAACACAGATTGTAAACTGGAGACAATTTGCCGGCGGAACATGCGCTTTTTATTGCCAAATGCTAAACTTATGCGAGTGGTTTATGTTTTATTAAAAGTGACAGCGCACAAAATTTTTCGTCCAGTCAAATACACAAGTGCGGCTATATCTATTTTAATCACGTGTATCACAATGTAATACGGACAGATTGTGTTTTTTACAACTTCGATAATACGTGCCGGCACAATTGGCAAAATAGGAGTGTTGAACAAAAATTCCTATGTTCCTACGTTGTGGTTCCAGAGAGATGCAAATGATCATGGTATATACTCCAGACTCCAGAGACTCCAGCAAAGTTTCACAGTACGCGGATAGGGAGCAAGAGCAATTGAAAGTCAACAAGGGTTTATCAAGCATACAACAAGATTGAATGGCTGTCTGAGCCTATAAAACTTACACAGCATCTCTGCAGGTTTTTCGTCTGAGTATTTTTTTCCTCACTTTTTTTAAACCAATCAAAACAAGAGGAATGCTATTTCAAGGACAAGGCCATATTCATGCATGACATTTGTGTTTACAGGAGTCAATAATACATGACGAGCATTGAGGAGTGAAGCAGGATAATATACAATCCATTGGAACGGTTATGGATGGCATCCTTCTCAAATAAACGAACATCATCTTTGACAAAAGAAATGGAACTATATGCACGTCCTTGTCCAGAGTAAATTGACACTTTTGTTCAAATGGACAATTCTTTAGTTCTTGTTTTGTCTCACCATATCATCACACATTGCATAAAAAAGGCCTACCGCCAAGCTGTCAGTGTGTCTGTCCTCTGTCTATAAGCTCACTGAAAAGAAAATCCAATCTAGCAATCACGACTGCCACTCAATCCATTACCAGTGTAAAGTGTGTGGTACATTTTTGCGCTTGTTGAAAAGACCTCAAGGTTACTGTCTGTCTGCCTCTGAGCTTCGAGTGGAATTGAATAAAACCCGAAATTTTAATAGCTGTACAAATACGGTAAAGCTTAAAAATGTTTGCTTTTTGATGGAGAGTGTATTGCACCATCACATCATGACCACCATAAAAAAAAATCCATACCCACACCCAACAAAATTCATGTAACAATATATATACTCTTCAAAATTGACTGGATTTCTGGATGAAACTTGATGCAAATGGCGAAGCGAGAATGCAATAAATCCTTTTTTAAATGCCTAATTGGCAGAATGATTATAGCTGCCAGGTTAATAACGGGATAGAAGTATAGAATACTGTAATTAGTTTAGCGTCCGCTTCAATTGTAATGAGAACTTGGGAAATAGGAAATGTTCGAAGTAGGATCAGAGGAAGGATTTCCAAACGGGTTCCCTTCATCATCCACTTCGACTGTTGATTTAGAAATTCTTGGTAGTGGACTTGGTTGGTGGGTTTTGCGATATTGAAGACCAGAGACCGTTGATGTGAGAACTGCGAGAAGCCCCGGTTTGCATATAAAGCACATTGTCTGCTGTTTTTTTGCTACGGATATAAAGACCAGGCTAGACTATAGATATTCAAACAAAATCCTTTTTCCACTTGACTAGATTCTTCAGAACTAGACATGGTGCTTGAGAAACCTGAAGGTTATGAGACGAGAGAGATTAATTTAGGTTCTCTCAAACAAAGTGCGAAGGGATAAATAAATATGCTCGCATTAATTGCTTCTCCCACAAGCGGGTTTCAAGTAGGAAGGCTTTTCTGTTAAATATTGAGTGCATTGGAACTGGAAGCATGAAACGTCTCATGTGGGAAAGGTGTCCCGCAGAGTTCTAATTTTTCTATTCAATTTGACTTGACTGAATACTAAATATTGATATTTTCTTTATGGATTTTATTTGGATACAATGGACTAAATGACAAATTAATATTATTGGCAATATTTGAATATATACTTCCAACTACAAGTTGACCGCAATAAGTATTGGGAGAGCGATTAAAGTGACAAACGCTGCTGAAATCTTTTCTGCTCCGCCACCGCCACCGCCATCACCGCCATCTCCTCCTTCCTGACAACGACCAACTCCTGACGGCATATTGTCCAGTTGAGTACAGGTGAGTCCTTCATCGCAAACGACTTGCTTCTCATCCTGTCCCGGAGAGAGGTTTTGAACGGTTCCGATGCACGCGGAGTTATTTGTTGCAACACACAAACTTTTGCCGGTGCTCCATGTCATGGAATAGGAGAGCTCGTCTGTAAGCACATTTTCTCCACAAGCACACAAGGCATCCTGACATATGAGACCCACTTTAATCTCGCAGTACATGTCTTTATCACAGGCCTCTCCGAAGGTGGCAGCGGATGCTGAGTGCAAGCAAATCACAGCAGCGAAAACGGCTGCGAGAAAAGTTGGAGTTGAACGCATCTAAAATAATTTTAAAATATTAAGAAAACCTTAAACATCTAACAGATAAATTTTTGGGGAGCGCAGTCAGGATGTTGTGTTGTTGGTACCGTTTTTGTAGAATTGGATGTTTTCTGTGTAAAAATACTCGCAGTAGCGACTCGTATCCGTATTATTTCTATCCCACGGTATCAATCAAAATGGTGACCAGTGAACCACCTTCGACAAACTATATTCTCTGAAGTTATGGTTTGTGCAACTTGGTCTGGTCTCTGATGCAATATAAAACGCCAATTAGGACATACCTTTACTTTACCGAGGAGAAGTGTACATACTATCCTGGTCGCTAATTTATCAAGATATGAAAAGGCAAGTTAAGTTTCTCTGACGCAAGCAGCAGTTCATAGAAGAATAGAACAATGTGTGTTCATCACTTAACCTGTCATTTGACTCCTTCAAAACAATGCGTATTTAGTCTCTTGTTCACTTATCGATCATACCTTAAAATTTTGATTAAAAAATGATGATAAAACAGAGTAAATTCCCCGGAGGAGATATGTACGAGATTATACAGTAAAACTTTTTCATGATTGATGTTTAACGTTAATCGTATATGAAAATGCTAACAAATGAATCACAATTCAATATTTTGTTGTGATTCTTAAGCAAATATATAAATGGACACTTTTCATTAAATACATAGTGCAGGTGTCCGGTTACTATCTCTGGTGCGCATTTAAATCCGCATCAATCTAACTTAATCACAGGTAGATTATGATAGTGTGTAGAGATTGGGATTTTACCAGAAAAATGTATGAGTAATTATGTCCATACACTTTTCCTGGATTTGGTTGTTATCACCCTCAATTTGCAATGTCATTTGTGCGAAATCATGAACGAGTGGTAATTAATCCTTTGTTTTCAGGTTCAATTTTCCACAAAGGAAAATTACTCTTCTTCCCTCATTCGTTCATAATTTGTTACGTCAAAAGTACATGTCAGGCTTAAACTCAAAGATAAATGAATGATCAATTCGTTGAATACAATACAAATTTTTATTTTTATCAATTCTAAAATTAAGCATTTTGATGTTCCTTATTGCTGCTATCTTTGTATTCATAAATTTGGTCTTTCATGTCGACATCCTTCATCTCAGGAATGAGCAAAGCGATGAGTGCTGCGAGCAACGAGACCACTCCGAAAATGATACATGGCAGGTCTGGATATACTCCAGTCTTCAAATGAAACCAGGAAGAATTTGTAAAAAAATATGAAAATTTGAAATTTAAGAATACAAAACTTATTGGTTTTTATACCAATAAATCAGCCACATAAGGAGCCCCAATCGAGCCCACTCTCCCCATCAACGTTCCAGCCCCTTGTCCAGTCGATCTCGCCACAGTTGGATAAACCTCACTCACGACGAGGTACAGCACAGTAAAAGCTGATGCAACAAATAGTTTCCCAATCATCGACAAAATGGTACGAGCACTTTCCTGATCTGTGGCAATGGGAAACCAATATAAAAAACAACAAATATTGATAAAACATCAATAATTTGTATTTGTCGATAAAAATTGATCATCAAAGCATCAAACCTGACGGCATGATTGCAATCGACAAAGCAGCCAATCCTGTAAGAAGATAACAAGCCACAGTAGTCGGCCGACGGCCCCACTTTGACAAGAACGGAATGGGTAATACTGACGCAGGAACTTCCATTAACGCCCTGCGAAAACAAAAGAAGCGTCATTGAACTTTTTTTCGTGTTCAAGTAAAATTAGCCAAATAAAGAGACATTTTCGATGTTTTTCTCTTTTCTGTTTTCAGTATATTTATTTACCCACCCCAGCGAAACCAACAAATACGGATTCGTTGTCAAATTGGTGGTGAAGGCAAATCCATAGTAAACAAAGGCGACGGCCACAAAGAGTGCCCACATCGTGAAACTAATTCTCCTCAACTCTCTCGTCTTGAGTAAACTCGCAAAGTTCCTAATGACGCTGACAACCTTTCTGAGGATTGTGGTGGAGGAGCTTCCCTTCGTATTCCTCCTGTTCTCAACATGATTGTCATCCAGGGCATCATTATTAGCCCCATTATCCTCTCCTCGTCCTCCTCCTTCTCCAGCAAGAGGTATTTTCGACAAACATTGTTCCCCGCTCTGAGCCTGGTCATTAGCGTGACAATGTTGAACAACTTGAAGTAAATCAGCGCGTGACGGCTTCGGCATTCTGTTTATCCTCGCAATCCTCTCTAAAGCTTGAACGGCCTCTGTGTCCCGACCATTAGAGGCTAACCATCTTGGTGATTCTGGGAACAACCTGGAAAACCCGGAGAAAACGTGACGTTTTCTTGTAAAAGAAGAACAAGAAGAGAGAAGAAAACCATTCGAAAATTGTATATATAAATACTCATACAACACCACAGCCACAGTACCAATAGAAACTCAACAAGCTCAAGGTTGTAATGGAAAATGCTAGCTGCAAATTGGACCATTCCCGGATAAAGTATGCATAAACAGGGAGAAGGGCATAGCCAACTCCAAAACACATTCCAGAGATGCAGTACATCCGAGCCCGGCTTTTTGTATCGCAATGTTCCAAAACTAGAGAGAGAGGAAAAGAGAAGAGAGAGTTTTCCAATAAAAATAAAACTTGCTAAAAAAATTTCACCTTGAACTGGAGAAAAGTCATCAGACATATTGAAATCGCTTTTTTGTTTTTTTTATAGTTTAGTCTTAAATTACACCAAACGCTTGTTGCCTGCATGCATCCCGCAGTGCCAATCGCGACCAACAGCCTCGTCATGATAAACATTAGATACGAAGTCGCAAAGCTCGTGAGGAATCCTCCAATTAAGACAAAGAGAATTGCAAGAAGGGTGGATTTCCGTCGGCCTAAAACCCTAAAAACAAAAAACAATTAGAAAAGTTTCTTTATAAAATTAATTTGCATAAATACGCATTTCCCCTGTTTTATGGTAAAATTGAGGCGGAATAGGAACCTGTCATTGAGTGGACCGAATACCAGGGTTCCAAGGAAAGCTCCAATCATGTACGAAGCTTGTATTGTGGCGACGAGATATCTCCGACCGCAAACCAAGTCAAACTAAAATAAAAACTTTCTCAATTTACCAAAAAGGATATAAAAATGGATCAAACAAGGCTTTTTCTTGATACCTCACCTCAGACACGATTGTGGACAAGTAGATCGACTTGTCGTAGCTCCATCGAACACAACCTTGTGTGGACAAGGAAGCCTCACTGTTGGAATGTACGAGAGCGTAGGCGAACTCAAAGTCGCCCCCAGATTCGTCCAGGATTCGAGTGTAGTTGACATTGTAGAAGTGACATTCGTCATATTTGAGAGGGTGGTTGGAATTCCCGGATCTGTTACAATAAAAAATAACAGTTTCACATTTTCATAAGGGGAAGTTGGTAAACGTTTGTGTGTGGGATGTGTGGTTCATTTTTTTTACTGAAATGTCGGAATGGAAATATTTTTCCTCTGCTCCTGTGTCCAGGTTGACTGTTCCAGCTCCTGGATGTGACACCAATGCTTGGGTACCGCTCCGATGAATATGTAACCCATGTGGTTCCATGTCATCATCAGGAGCTATCATTATTCATGAAGGACAAAAGGGGGTCAGGTTATGTAAGAGAAAATAAGTTTCCAATTTTCAATCAGGTGACTTTTTTTATTATGGACTAACTTGGACGGAGCAAATCACCAAACAAAACCATTGGAAGCGACCACAACCGCCAACAAGTTTGAAGGCTACTTCAAATCCACCCCCGCGAGAAGAACTTTCGCCCATGTTTGCGAAGAATGTAAAATTAATACACCTTTTCCTTCGATGAGTATTAAATCTTGAAGATTAACAGAACACGACGAGTAGAGAGAGTCTTTGTAGAAGAGTCTGCATGAGCAATTAAGTATTCACATTAAACTTATGTCTCAAGATCGCTGGAAGAAGTGACATGCACATCCACGCATCCTGCATATAACCATGATCCTCTGTTTTCACCTGATGATATCCAGAGAAGTTTGAGTACAGCACTTGACTAATCGTAAATGAAATTTACAGATACAACGAAGTTCCTGGTAGGTAATTCACCGTAAATTCCACATCTTCTGGAGAAAATTTATATCCTCCCTTCGCATGGATTACAAGATGTGCAATCGAACACGATTGCATATGACATGTAATTGGCTCACAATCACAATCAGCCGAGGAGAATCAGCTTCTTCACATCTTCCCCTCCTCTGCCACTCTCTTTGACCAAACAGTCTTCATCTTCATCATCCTCTTAAGTAAATTGCAGCTTTTATTACTTTATTAATGAAATGTGTTGACAAGCACAAGTGCACAAGGAATGTGTTTGAGGAGAGGGAGAGAGTAAAAAGAGATGAATTGATTGAAGTCACTTTATGTCCTCTTGGGCCTTTTCAGAGATCAGAAGTCGTAACACTCGTAAAATCGTGGAAGAAATGAGGACTCATGAAAATCCAGACGAAGCCAATAGAACTTTTAAAGATGTACATTTTGATGTCTTCATTTTCGAGGTGATCAGATTTGAATGTAAAAAAGTTACATTTTCATTTCATCAGATCTGATTGTGAGCAAGTTCATTTTATAAAGAAAATCGTCGGACCGTAAATCGATCACATCCAGCATGTTTATCGATCAAGGTGGGCAATAAAATGGAAATTTGGTAAATTGGAAATTATACTCACGCCTTTCGTGTTGCACGCTGTGACGAAAGAGGAACAGCGCGGGGCTCATTTTCGTCACGTATAGTTCAATTCAGGGTGTATATTATTATAGCGCTCGGAAAGTATTAACATGTTTATCAATTTTTTTGTATGATGTGATTTGTGCATTGATTAATATTTATATATGTTATGCAAATATATTTATAAATGTCGATGTAGTTGTTGATGCGATTCTTCGTTTTTTTGAAGATTTAAGGATTAAAATTTTAATACGCTTCATATCACACGCTGACAGAAATCAAAGTGATAATAAAATCGTAAAAATTTCAGGTTCCATCATTTGATACAGAGGTTTGGATGACAAGGACGGGAGATCTAAAGAACTGGATTAGTTTGACGATTTGTGATTGGATTAACTTTTCAGTCTCCAGTAAAGTAAATGTATTATTGCATATATTATGTAGGACTGGGACTGACGGATGCCAATAAATATGCTTTAAAGTGTATCCATTTATATCATTCTATCTATATCTATTCATGTGGAGTTAAGTATTTTTATATGAAAATTGAAAATAGTCTGGTCAAGAGCAACACGCGCGGATTCAATGGAAAGGTGAGTAAATCCTTTAAAAACTTTGGGGATATTTACGTAGTAGACCAAAATGCTTCTAGCATATTATATTGCGTGGTTCATCTTCCGTTCAAAATTTTATTTTCAAACAGGCAACAATAAATAACCCAAAGATGAGTTATGCTACGCATACCGCTGTCGTTTATAGGTCGTAGAATAAGAATGCTTCTTTCCGTGCGTAGTGTCGTGTTGAATTCATGGATGTAATCTCCAGAGCATGTACATATTTTTCTTATGGATTTGTTCAGTTACAGACAGGGAGCATGGAACTTCTCTTGGTCCTTCTGTGAATGACGAATGTCTCCGAAACAATTGATTTTAAGGGATAATGGAACGATGTAATTCCTTTCTTATCTTATTGAGCATTTTGGAAAGCTAATAACGGTGAATTTTAAGCAAATTTTAGATTTAACGAAACAGAAGCTCCTAGATTCAAGGCATGAGAATATGAACATTACGAACTGCCATGAAATCTCTAATAATGTTCCAGTATCGTAATGTATGCAAAACTTGCATGCGACGATGTGCAAAGTGCAAGTATGTGAATGAGAGCTATATAGTACGTCATCTATGTGTATAGTCAATTTTGTAAAAGATGTTTTTACAAACTTTATTTCAATTGTTCCATCAATCTTTTGGTACTTTAGTGTATTGATTTTTATATTGAACACACGTAACGTACCAGCGGTCACGTATTATTTTCTACCTCCGATTACAAAACCTCTTGAAGATAATTACAATACTCGTAAAAACTCGCCTTTAAAATCAAAATATTTCACAACTTTCTGGCATTCGTGAGCGATTTTATAGTTATGTCGAGTTTCGTTTGGTTTTTTATTCTAAAAAAATGTTTTCAGTCATTAAGAGGTACCTATTTATAGTTTTACTAATTATTCTAAATGTATTTTACGTGCATACATCACACTATTTTGATATGCGAACTCATTTTGTATCTCGGATTTGAACTACCCTTGGCACCATAATATAGACAAATATATGCCACTGCTCATCACATACACATTTTTTGTTAATTTCATGAAATTCAACTTAATATTACTGAAAACACATTCATATCCTATTTTATCGAAGGTCAAAGTCAAAAATACTTTGCTGAAATATTCCAAAATGCTCACATACGTTCATCACAATTATGAAATTCACAATATATTTTTTTGTAAAATCAATCTCCATTTGTATTTCGTTGGACAAAATTCTCAATTTTCTACGCAGTATTAACCCAACTCGCCCTCCTTTCTTTAATCTTCGCCTTCTCCTCTTCCGCAATCATTTCGATCTCATTCACTCTATCACTCATTTCCAGCGTTTTCGTCTCTGGCAGCATAAGTGCCACCAGTCCTCCTGCCACAGAGAAACAACCGAAAATCACCGTCGGCAAGTCTCTGTAGACCGATTGCTGCAAATCACACAACAATAAAAATATTTTTGCATAAAAATAATAAATTCAAATTTCAAATGCGAATCTCATCTATTTTATATGATCCCAAAGTTTACCATAAGATCCACAATATATGGAGCTGAAATAGCTCCAATGCGTCCCATAAAAACCCCCATGGCTAGCCCTGTCGTCCTCAGCTCCGTCGGATAGAGTTCCGCTCCCAACAGGTAGACTATGGCAAAGCCCGCGGAGACAAATAACTTGGCCAACATGGCCAATATAGTTCGAACGAGCTCGTATTCTAAAAACAACAACTCAAAGTTACACTCGTGACAAGATACAAGATTATGCTGACAAAAGCAGTTTTTAAAACTGGAAATATATAGTACCGTTTGGTGTTCTGGACAGTCCCAACATGAATATTCCAGTCAAGATAAATGTGCCAACGGTTGTTGGCCTTCGTCCTAGTCTAGACACGAAGGGGACAACGACCGTATAAGCAGGAACTTCCATCAGTCCCCTGACACGAGAAAAAAACACAGAAAAAATTCCTAGAAATCTTGTGACTCGACACACAAGGACATAAGTCATACAATTCTACTTTTTTGCTTTCCTCACCCAAGAAACACTAAAAGATACGGGTCCGAGGTGAGATTCCCTGAGAACACAATCCCATAGTAGACCATCGCCACAGTCATAAAAATCGTCCAGAAGACCAAACTCCTCTTCCGAATTTCCGCAGTTTCCATCAGATTCTTGAAGTTTTTCCCAATGCCCTTCAGCCACTTTATCACAAGAGAGGGAAACGAGAGTATTCTGGATGACAGCTTGACTTGTTCTCCTTTGACTCTATCTCTGTCATTCCCATTACTAATTTGCTCCGGTTGGTCCCCAACTGCTTTCGGTAATGATGGCCTTTGATCACAGCAAGCTTTGAGGATTTCAACTAAATCTTCCTCCTTTGGTTTCGGCATGTCGTTCAGTTTTGCGATTTTGTAGAGGGCTTCCAGAGCCTTTTCCGTTTTCCCATGTGTTGCCAGCCACCTGGGGGACTCTGGAAGGATCCTGGACACAAACGAGATTCAGTCATCAATTTGACATTTGCTCTGATCAGTTCATTTTCACAATTTTCCAAAATTACTTTTTTTTGCAGGAGCATACCAAAAGTATAAAAATAATCCTGTCGAAATGAGGCCGAATGATAATTGAAGATTGTTCCAATCCCGAAGATAATACGCAAGACCAGCAAGCAGCATTATTCCTATCGCAAAGGGAACTTGCTCCACAAGTCCTAGTAGAGCTCTGTACCGCTTGTCAGCATGTTCAGTGACTAATCATCGCAACAAAAAAAATTCCTGATTAATACAAATTTTTTGATTGCAATTTAACTGCATTTAAGTTAGGTACTCACTGAGCACAAAACAATTTTGCATTGAGCCGGAAACTCCAATGGAAATGAAGAATCGTAGCAAAAGGAACATCCAATACGAGGTTGCGAATGAAGCGAGAATTCCTCCGACAACTACTATGCACAATGAAATGAGAACTGTTTTCCGTCTTCCAAGAAACCTGCAACGAAAATATATGAGTTATACACACTTTTTCAATATAATATTCGCAATTTTCTTAAAAAGCTATTTAAGCGCACCTGTCAGACATGGAGCCGAAGGAGAGAGTACCAACGAGACCACCCGCCATGTACGTCCCTTGGATTGTAGCTGCCATCCAACGGTTGTCGCACACAAGATCAAACTGTTTTTGGAGGGGAAAAATCAGGATGAGCGTGTATAGCTTTTAACTTTTTAAGCATTTTTATAGCAGAAAATCTGAGGAGTAAAATAATTTACTTCGGTTGCCACCGTCGAGTGGTATATCGACCTGTCATAGTCCCACTTTATGCATCCCCGAGTTGAAACATTAGAATAGTCGATTTTGGAGTAGGCCTCCTCAAAAGATGCCGAGGAGGCGACAAGGCTAGCATAATTTAAATGGTAGGAGGTACATCTGCTATATCTTTGAACTGAAGGATCTTCAGAACTTCTGGAAAAAAAGAAAGACAAAAATTCCAGTGAACACAATCTTTTATAAAAAATAAATCAAGAATTCAATTGGGCTTATTACGGTTCGCTTGGAATGGAAATATTCTTGATTTGTTCCAGCGTCCAGTTCGAGTCTTTCAACTCTTCTGTAAGGCACCAGTGATCAGGCACATTTCCAAGGAAGGCATAACCAATATGATGCCAGGTTAGGACGATAAGCTAAAATCTCAAAAAGGCAGGAAATCATCAACATCAATCAAAAACGCAACATAATCCTTCAACATCGTTCATTCCACAATTAATAATTTTTTTTCGTAAAATTTGGCAAAAAAGTTATCACGTTTTTCTTCTTCTTTTCTACCTGTAACGAGACAATCAGCAAAAGACGCCACTGAAACAGCCCATGACCTCCAACGAGGTCGAAGACTCGCTCAAACCCTTCACTGGCATGGTCGCGACCGCCCATAACGAGCTTCTGGGAAACTTGGTGGTGATGGTGGTGGTGTGTCGAGGAGGAGAGGAAAAAACCTGGTGGAGTAGTCTCTCATTCACGCACACTTCTCTGGAGAACTCTGGAGGAGAGAGAGGAGAGAATTCGCAAATTGCTTCTGCTGATGTCAAATCCAGTTGGAACTGTGGACATGTAAAAAACATGAATCATAATGACATAATATATATTTTTTTCTTGCTTTTATCAGCTCAATACTTAGAACTTCCAATTAAATGATAGCGGAGGAATGCCTTATAAAGAAAATGGCGAGAAAACTCAATATATTGACGAAAGCTCCAAGCTCTCATAGATTTCATCGCGAATAGCAATGCACTGTTGACCTTTTGCATTCCTTTTCCTGGCTAATGAGAGCGATGCGTGTGTGTGTGACTTTGTTATGTGTGAAATGCCACTACGCTGGAAAGGTCAAAATCGTAAAGTAATGACTTTACGTTATCAAGAGAGATGGAGAATCCGGCTCAAATTATGAACAGAAATAATTAATTCAAATTTCAAGTCAACCTCTGGACTCTAGTCTAGACTCAGACTACCAAACCTTGGCAAAAAGATGTGTTATTAGTAAACGTTTATAAATAACTCTGTACCTTTTGTATGCAAACATGTATCAAAGTTTTCTTTTTGCAAAAACTATCTGATCACTTTTTTCATGAAGAATAAATGTATATTTTTGGAGTGAGGAACAAGTGAAGCGTATAGAATAGACTAGAGAATGACAAGACAAAAAACACAAAAGGATTGACTAAATTGAAATCTTGTTGATAAAAATACACAAAAGAAATTATTCTTTCTTTTGGATATCGAAGAGCAAAGGGTAAAAGCACACTGACTATGATACTCCTATAATACTCAATAAGATACGCTCTAACTCTAAACGAGCTTTTTCGTAGCTGGCATTTAGTCATAAGAAAAGCGAAGCATGTGTGTGCAAGAAACCGGCAGTCGGCAAGTCGGCATATCTACGTCACATAGTCACAAAAGTCTAAGTCTAGCGATTCTAATGACTGCGAGTAAAAATGAGTTGGCTATTTATGTATGATATAATGTGCTTTTTCGCACTGATAAAAATGTACCTAGCGAAACGACGCAAATATTCCCCCATACATTTGCCAATATTCCTTTTCATAATGGCTTGTCTATACGGATGGAAAATTGAGCTCGTACTGATAAAAGGAATATAGATATTTTCCGAGTCAGTCATTTTCTCACTTCACAAAGTCAGCATGACAATTCAGACTGAAAAGACAGGGATGGAAGGATGGAAGACTGACAGGAGTTTTTCATGAACTTCATGTTCACGTGAGTTGAGTGGAGTGCACAAATAAATACAAAAGAGCTTGCCAATTGCCAACAATTTTTGCTGAGTATGCCTAAGCATATATAACGTGTATATTATTCCTGGCATATCGCTCCAATTCCAATATTAGGTCCAATTCATTCTGCTGAAGGAAGAACATACAAAAAATGTACAAAGGGTTGTGGTGTTAAATTGTGAAAAAACTTGTAATTTTTAGCACATCATTTCCAGGTTCTTCATCAAGGTGATATCGATTATATGCAGACATTTTTTGTGAGATTATATATGATTTTGGTTAAACCTTGCAAAAAATATTTTATTCATATAGTCAATGGAAATTTGTGACAATTTTTTATAATGCTAATTAAACAGCTCATTTTATTAAGCTACTATTTGAAATCATGGATTGCCTTCTCTGTTTTTCTTCCACAGCTTGCTTCTCAATCTCATACACTTTGTCGCTCATCTCCACCTTTTTCGTCTCTGGAAGGAAAAATGCGACAACGGCTCCAAACAAAGCTCCAGCTCCAAAGATTATCGTTGGGAGTTCTTTCGAAACTATTTGCTATTTTAGTGAACCAAATACAAAACCTCACTGGCAACTTTTAAATAAAAAATGAGCCAAGTTTTTAACGTTCGGGAATTATAAATCATACCACAAGATCCACAATGTAAGGCGCTGACACAGACCCCACCCTTGCGAAAAATTGGCCCACCGCAATTCCAGTGGTCCTCAACTCTGTCGGATACAACTCCGCTCCAAGTAAATATATAATCGCAAATCCCGCAGAAACAAAGAGCTTCGCCAACAGGGCCAGCGTGAGGCGAACATTGTCATACTCTCTTGGAGTTTGAGATAACGCAATCATGCATATTCCTGTCAAAACAAAGTTGCCAATGATTGTCAGTCTCCGACCAAGTTTTACTACGAAAGGCACTGTTACCGTGTACGCTGGAATTTCCATCAAACCTCTGGAAAATTAATAAGATTTTTCATAGTTCAAGAAATTTTTTTACTTCAAGTTTTAATTTCTTTGAGGAATTTATTTTTTATGATTTACCCCAGAAAGACTAAAAGAAACGGGTTGGAGGTGAGATTGGTAGAGAATACATTGCCATAATAGACCATAGCCACTGTCATAAAAATTGTCCAGAAGACAAAGGATCTCCTCCGGATCTCCGCTGTTCCCATAAGTTTCTTAAAGTGAGTGGCTAGACCCCTCAGGGGTTTCCCAACTGAAGAACATAATTCCCTACTTCTCCCAGTCTTTTTCCTCTCACTAATTTCGTCGTCTCCTGCTGCTCCAACTAATGGAATGGATGTCACCTTCTTTTGACTTTCCTCTGCAGAAAAGGTCTTTAATATTGCCAAGAGATCTTCTCTCTTTGGTCGAGGGAGTCTGTTCACCTTTGCCATTTTGTTGAGGTAGTCAATGGCCTCGTCTAGCCTGCCATGAGTGGCAAGCCATCTTGGCGAATCTGGCATAATCCTGGAAAAGGTTTACGAATTTTGTTCAAGCGTTTTAGGAATTTTCAAAAATTGACTCAATTTAGAAACCAGATCAAACCAGTAATAAACCGCCAGACTTGAAGACAGCAGTCCAAAGGCTAATTGTAAGTCGTGCCAGTCTCGGAGGAGATACGCTAGACCTGGAAGCGACATGAAGCCCAGTGCAAATGCAACTTGCATCACTATTGCGAGGACGGCTCGACGCCTAATATCAGCATGCTCCATAACTATTTTACAAAAAAATACTAATTTTGTTGAATTTACATTTTAATTTCATTTTCTCCACAAATTTAGCGTTTTGTTATAAGTACCCATCACAAATGAATTTTGCATGGTGCCACCTACACCACCGGCAAGAAAGAATCTGCACAAGACAAACATCCAGTAAGACGTGGCAAATGACGCCAGAATACCAGCAATAACCGCTATCGATGAGCAACACAGGATCGTTCTCCTCCTTCCAAGAAACCTTTATAAATCCAGGAACAGATAAGTGGCAGAAATACATTTGTAAACGTTCCATTCCTATTGTACGCTTAAATCATGCATACTCACGTATCCGACATGAATCCGAAAACGAGGACGCCACACATGTTGCCAACCATATACAAACCTTGTATGGTGGCCGCCTTCCAACGATTGTCGCATACCAAATCAAACTAAAACAATGAACACATTTTTATTGGAATTCAAAGATAAACTTTTCCTCTGCAAACTCTATTTCTCCACGAAATATTTAATTTAGCTTACTTCGGTGGCGACTGTCGCCTCGTATAAAGACTTGTCAAAAGTCCACCGTTCGCAGAATTTCGTGCTCACATTTGCAAACTCAATGGAGGAATATGCCTCATCAAAACTGAGACCAGTGAGCTTCTCATAATCCAAGTTGTGGTACTCACATTTTTTGAACTTGAAACTTTCAAGGTTGTCTGGATCGCTAGAAAGTTATGGCGAATAAGCGCATATGAAATAAAATGTTTCACATACTCCGTTTATGTACGACTCTGGCATAATTATAGCTAACTTCTCTCTTGGAATAGAAATCAGCTTGATCTGTTCCTCCGTCCAGTTGGAGTCTTTCAGCCCTTCGAGGTAGCACCAGTGGTCCGGCACTACTCCGAGAAAGGCGTAGCCGATATGATTCCATGTCAAAACTATGAGCTTTTAAGAGTGGAAAAAAATGAAATCAATTTTCTCTTCATTATCCTCTCAACTCAAAACATCAAACGAAATGGCTCTTTGTCTTTATGAAATGTGCTCAATCAAGCTACCTGGAGAGAAACAATTAGCAAAAGCCTCCATTGGAAGAGACCATGTCCTCCGACGAGATCAAAGACGCGCTCGAAACCTTCACTCTTTACATTTCCAAGTCCAGTCATGTTCCTCCCCTTCACTGCTCACATTTAGTTTAACATTTTGACATTTAATAATTTTATTCTTGTGCAATATTATTATGCATGCATAATATTGCGAAGGCCGAATAGATTTTGGATGAAAGATGAACGTGAAAATGTCAAGTGCCAGAAAGCGAGAGAGAGAGAGAGAGAGATCGACTCGTTTCCCATTTTACGTTCTGCAAATTACTGATGCAGTCATAATCAAGTCAAAGAGACGTGCCAGTTCCAAAAGCACAAAGACAATGTACCACCAACGTTCTAAGCTGTTGATAATTTTTTGTCCCTCATTTGATCTCCATCATCTCCACCCAACCATTTTTCATCCGTGTTTCGAACACTCGCAAAAAAATATATTTTGCGCTCACATCTCTCGTTTCTTGTGCAACATCTGCATCTGGTCTTTGTCGCTGCTTCCATTTCCAATGCCTATAATATGACTCGTCACGCCTGGCAGAAAAAAAGTTATGCTTTTACACGTATGCTGAGTTACATGTGTGAAGTCATCATATACCTACCCACACATTCGTATATTAAATGCAAAAGGAGAAATGACAAGTACGAATTCCCAATTTGACACCTCTGTCATATGCTACATGGAACATGGAACGAAACAGTCGACAACACCTGCACACGTGCGTTTTCCTCACTGTTTACCATTTCAAATATTTACTTTAAGAGATACATTTCCACACAAACCGAATCGACAAAAATGAGCCACTCTCTCTGTCGGAGTTGGTCTTCTCTCCTTTGAAAAGGTCTGAAAATATGCTGAACTGAAGAAGGTCAGTTCACTATTTTTGCAACTTTAAAATAAATAACGAAAAGTATTTCTCTGGATTGGATTTCCTCTTCTGAAAAATTTGTATCTTCTCTCGCTCTCTGCCTATCATCAACTTCTCTCCAAGGATATGCTGCTGTAGCTGCTCCTCTTGTAAATGATGTTTCAAATTGGGAATTTTTCACACAAAATTCGAAATGAATGCAGCTTTTTGTCTGAGAGATATTGAATTGGACGCGGTCGACTATTTTGGAAAGTGAAGACCACTACCACCACCATACTTCAGGAATTCATATGAAGTAAAAATGCAATTCATCCATTTACCAAGACCAATAGACTTGTATAATCATAATCCAAAAAAGAACCCGAAAAATAAAATTGTTGATTTCACTTGTTGCGAATATGAGCTTTGCCATTTTTATATGCGAGGAGCATATATTTATTTATCGCCTCATTTTTATACAAACGACACATTTCCCCTTTAAAAACGTCAACGAAAAGATGAAGGACTCAAATAGATGTGTAAATGTGTGAGCTGATGTACGAATTTGATTTCTAAAAATACAAAAAAAAAATTCATGTACACACCACCACCGATTCGGTGTAAAAGAATGAAAAAATAATATCAGAGGATATCAAGATATATGGAGAGACTGTGTGAGACCTTGTGGAAATCGTATAATTTTCAGTGGAGCGGATAGTGGATTGGACCACGTGCTCTTAAAGGAATACGAATTTACATCATCATCATCAGCAGCAGAAATCATATCGTGCGTGCGTAGATAACGCTAAACTTTTGAAAGATTGCCTGCACTATTTTGCACGAAAAGCTTTAAAATAGAAAGCCGTAAACATATGTCTAAAATCTACGCCACTTTCTAATTTTTAAAAAGTGGTTATGAAATCACTTTAGGACAGGTTGTATCATCTTCATTGTGCAAACGTTAATATGCGAGGTAATATAGAACAACAAAGTTCCGTAACGTAATTAAGGTTTGGATGAACTATTATTCTATTATACCAGCAATTACGTATCCGCATACTCCGATTGTACCGATTATTTTTGTATCGTCATATAACTGGATTTACGTGCTCGGCACAGATGGCAAATTGTTAAATGGCACAATTTTAGATTCAATTGGATTACAGCATCGTCATTATCGTTCATTTAACCCTTTCGTAACGCATCACCATGTATATACATAGAGATCCAGATCTACACCTTTCAGGAAAGATCTTCTTGAGTCTAGTTATATTAAAGTTATTTTAGAAAACGGCATACGCTAATTAGAATGAGTTCAAAAGTACACATATGCTTTGAAAGACACTCGTGTTGACATCACCGAAGAAATGCGGGCAAGAGCAAGCATATTTTTATATGCACATTCAAGTACACACTAAAAAAGTTCTTTTTTTGTATCTGAAATCTATGTACGAATCCTCATTAATGTTCTTGTGAGAATATGTAACGTTTCTTTTTCTACTTCTAACTTCCACACGGGTCATAATTGTAGTTGAACGAGAAAAGTAGGAAGAGAGAGATGACGATATTTCCATCTTCTTCAGCACCACATTTCTCAGCGAGTGAAACGATATCTGTTTTTTATGAGTTCAGTGGGCGTCCGCGCTCCGAAGGTTTACGTGGGAGTGAGTACGGAACGAAAGATATTTTTTTGGTGGAGATAGGAAACCTCCTTACCCATTTTACTCTCTCAGATGACAAGGCCGTTAATATAGACGAGGTTTGAAAATTTTCTCTCGCTTTTGTATCTTGTTTCGCGATCTTGAATAAGAGCAATAAGAGCGAGGAGATAGAGATGTGTGTGTGGTTTGGTTTGACTCTGTTTACAATCTTTCTCTCGCGGAAACGCGAACCACGACGATTTTGAAGGGAAAAAGCAGTGGAAATAAAAGCCTTTCTATATGCGCCTAGTGAAAACGACAAGGAAGGACGGACGTACGTGTGTATGTGTGAGAGCACGTTTAAAAATGGGAATATGATGGGGATATTTATAATTTTCATATTGCATGCATATTATGTATATATACTTATTATCTCTTGCTCTCGCTCATCTCCCGAGAAAAATCTTGATCTTTATATGAGAAATGTTCCGTTGGAAAAAGCAATCCGGCAAATAGCCAAAAATATATATAGATAATGTGTCCTATTTCCATTAGCTAACTTCACTTGTGAACTTCAGCTCGGGAGGAATTGGTCGCTCAAGAAATATTGTTGGGGAAAAAATCGCACATTCGCAAGGCAAGTTTCACTTTTCCCTTTTGGATCCCATTTCAAGTTAACGAGAGTTTGATTTTTAAGTTTTAAAAGTTTTTAAAAAATAAATTTCAGAATTCATTCAAAATGAGTTTGAAAGGAGAATGTCGGAAGGTGATTTTGGACGTGCTGAAGAAGGAAGGGATGCCTCCAATCATTGACAAAACGTACAATTCCATTTGGGATATTTTTGCCAAAACTCAACCTTCCGTTCTCAGTTGTGAAGGTGAGCCATTGATTTCCATAAACTTAAATCTTAATTAATCATTACAATTTTTTTAACCTTTCGAGTAAATAATGAGATCATATCGAATCATAAATCGTGCAAATACTAACTGGTCAAATACAACCTCAGACCACCAATAATTGTGATGATAAGATTACAAAAATTTTAGCTCTTATCAGTCAACTCGATAAAAGTAACGTTTTGCAAATTATCGATATATTTATTTGTTACACGTGTGTAAATACACAGCCAGCTCAACTGGGCAACTCGTCGACACTGATTGTTGGGGCAATCTTCAAAAGTCCATGGAAAAGTTTGGGGTCGCCCCTAACATTGCCAAGAAGGTAATCACCCAACTGAAGAAGAAGTTTGGAGAGAATCCTTCACACGGGGAAGTCAAAGCTATGATGTCATAAACACCTACTTATTTTTTTTTCTTCCAATATTTTGTTTTCGTTTGTACGAAACGAAACAAGATGAATCATTTTTGCCAACTCTATAATTACGATATAATTAGTTACATAATTATATACCAAGTGTATCGAAACCAAAACCAATCAATTGTAAATAATTATATATAACATTCACCATTTTTATTTACATAAAACACGATCATTGCGAACAAATGGCCCTGCCCTGTTCACACATTTTTTTCGGGAACGAATTTTGAGTTTTATTTTTTATTTTGTTTTTAGAAAAAATATGGGGGAAATTCCTTATGCCAAAAAGTATTTTTTTGTGTAATTTTTACCAATTTGTCTCGTATTATGAGTTCAATGAGCCGAACAAAAAATTTAGTCAGCAAAAAGCAAACAGAGCTAATTGCCCGTTCCCCGTAATTAACCCGAAATATTGCGTAATGTTTAGATGTAAAGTTGAGTGGAGTAAAAATGTGCTTCTTCCACTTCATCATCAATACGTTTTTTCTGCATACGCAGCGCAGCATAAAATATGTAGCAAACACACAAAAAGGTGGTGACGACGCCAAGAAATTTTTGTCGTGCCATTTTTTCAAGAATTATAGTTATGATCTGAGAAAAAAATGTGCATGAAACCATGAACCATCCATCCACCAAAATATGCAATTTATGTATATCTACATCTATACTGTATATGAATCATAATGTGTAAATGTACTTCTTGTCTATATTTTAAGCTCTCTCCAAATAAAAAATAAAAAACATTGGAAAAAAGTTGAAAAAAATTTGTCTCTACCTTGGTCTTCCTGTAATTTCTTTCTTATTTCAAGTCTGAGAATTGTGAGAATACAACCAGGTCCAAGTCCAGATCTGAAAAGGATATATCATCAAAATGTGTACTCGTGTATAAATTCCTTTGCTTTTCATCGACGAGTAGTGCAACAAGAATTCATACTAAAATGAGATCACAAAAAAATCCAGTTTATTTTCACTTCACAAAATTGAAATAGAGATTTATAATTTCTAAGCAAATCTCAGTTGCTTTGATGCTCACTCACACGACAATTGACACAAAGAGCAATTTAGAATTCGTGAGAACAATATTCAGCTACAGAGGTGGCATCATCATCATCCGACGATGATGAAGAACACAGGCCAGGCGCGTGGTATGATGATATATATGAATTTTACAATTGAGTACTTTTCCAAAAAAATAAATGTCACTGTCACCAACACACACACACACACACACTTGACTCTCCACTTTTTTATCAAACCGCCGCCTCTCTCGTAATGTGCAGTAATAACTTATTAGCCCTTTCGAAAATAATAATAATAATGCCCCTGGTCCCAATTTTATTGAGGAAATTCGCACTCGTCCTATTATTATTATTCGTGTCTTCGTTGTAGTTGACTGGAAGCCAAGTTTTCTTCTTCAGCGAAGTGCTTTTGTACGAGTGTAAAAAACTAAATCCATTATCCAGTTCACACGTTTATTATTATGAATGGATGGGGACATGTGAAGAATTATAATAAACTAATTTTCCTCTTCCCTTGTTTAATGTGAACATATGCTCTAAAGCTATATAATATGCCTATAATGTCTCGACTCATCATCATAATCATTTTCTCTATTTCTTCTCGCTCTTTTCTATCTGTTATCTCAGTTGACTGCTGTTTCATCACATCCAAAAAAGATAATAGCTTTCGGAGAGTATATATACGTGTGATATACACAATATCACTGTTATAGATGAGCTGACATTTATTTATCTCTATTAACTCTCTGACATTTATAAAAATTTCACGCGCACAGTTTATCTTGGACTCGTGTAATGATCCTCACGCTATTATCGTACACTTATTGCATGTGTTTTGCATATAATATTTGCAGAAGGCAGATATATATATAGGACCAGGCACAAACCAGCACGGTACATGGAAATTTGGAACAGATTCCCAATTCCCAACCAAAAGCACAAGTGAATATAAAACAATTCCTTCGACTATAAGCTACGGTTCTTAATCAGGACCAATAAATGAAACAAAGTCAGTGTTCGGTCGCTTTAATCAACTTGACTCCTCGGCTTGCCTTCAGAGGATTAATATTAATGATCCAAATTACTTAAGTCATGAAACTTGAAGGTCACATAAACATAATACAGTTGGATGGTAGGTAGCATAATTCGTAAAAATCGTGTTAGAATTAAGGTCGTAAGAAATTAGGAGCTTATGCAATCTCTGAGAGAAGTGTGCATTTTGAAATTGTCTCTGAAGAATAGTAAATTGAAAAATATTAAAGCTCTTCTTCAGTTTTGCATTCAGATTTATTTACTGGATTACCGGCAATAAATTTTCAACCGTGGTTATATATGTTGTCATTTACTAAATATGTTGAAGATGCATACTGTACACAAAGCATGTGTGATTGCCTGATTGCCTGTGCAGAATTACGATCACCGTGTCATCTTCTATTCCGAAGGGTAAGCTCAACAAGGAATGATAGGAAGTTTGTTCCCAGTTGCGAGAGTTTTAGGAAGATGACGTGTGTGCTGTGAGCTAAATTAAGTTGCAAGTGTGTAGTCGTTTTGCGTTCGGTCTACTCGGTAGATCTCTTGTTCCCCTACTTTTGGCTTGACTTGTTTAAAACGACGCAAATAGGTATCGCAATAGCATGTATGCGCCAATCTGCGTAGTGCAGATGAGCAGATGTAAAGGAAAAATAGTGTAACATAGAAATAGAACATGAGTTAAAACTCAAGCACTCGCCTTATGTAAATCCGTGTGATGATCTAGTTTTAGCTTTTGAAGCTTTATTTCGAATTATAACATACTTGTAATAATGCAAAATACAAACCCCAACAAAGACACAACGATACCATGACTCGCATTCGCCGAAACAAAATTGTTGTATCTGCTTTCTTCTTAACCCAATATCAAAATAAAATACTTCGTAACGGACGTGTAAACTAATCAAAATATATTTTTCACTTTAATTTTTACCTTGCAAGATCGGTTGCGATAGTGGGCAACTTTCATGTCACGGACTCCATGGTGTGATCTTCCTTTCGGGTTGTGCAATTGTGGATTGTCAATAAAAATTTTTGCTGTTGCAATAAAACTATCGGAATCTCAACGTAACTCAATTGCATTTGTGTTATTGCCCACAAAAATACAGTTTACATAAACTTATTTGCAACTCACTTGATTACAAAAAAATGGAGCAAGATTTCATGAAAACTTTATTCAATGAAATAGTGTAACACATTTAACATTTGGTAATATAATGCTTAGAATTTTTGTAAGAAGAACGTCTGTGAAATTTAGAAACAATCCTTTGACGGCAGAAGAGGGCAGATGGATTTTTGGAAAAATCCCGCAAACTAATCTCCTTGGCTGGCCGACTCCAATCCTTCCGTTTTTCCGGATATTGTCGGCGTGCTGTCAGGGCCAAATTGTTTTTTTACGCAATGTACATTTTTCCTTTCACATTTTCACACTTTTCCGAATTCCGAAAGAGTTCATTCATCGTCATCACCTTGATATGTGGCAAGTCTGGAATAGATTCTTGCATACGTGAAGCATTTTCTCTGGAGGTAGACGTGGACGCACACAACAAGCTTGTGTTCATATTTGTCTTATTCTCCTGGAATCTTCTTCACCTTAAACTCCTTCTCAATAACAATTTTTCTTGCTCTTGTTCACATTCTCTTTTCACGCGATGATTATGAGATGAGACTCATCCGCGCAGCTGTACAACTGCAACTGCAGTTCATCAATAAAAAAAATGTGTGTGCCTATACTTTGACGTGAGAAAATTCTTGCTCTTGTGAAATTTCAACTTTTACAACTTTGCCAGTTTAATAGCTTCCCCATTCCAAAGAGAGATCTTCTTTTCTTTTTCCAGTCACAATATATTCCCACATCCCAATAAGTCCTTAAAATATCCCAGACAAGCTTATAGCTTGTCGTTTTAAATACCTTCAAAGTTCAAAGGGAGCTACCTTGTCCAAACCAGTTTTTACTACTGCATTTTTCTTTTACTCTCTTGCACTTTTCCTTTTCTAAAGAAGATGCACATGCATGAGGTTGCATAATCACACTCACACAACATAAGATGAGCTCTTTCTAAAGTCTTGTTTACTTTCCCATTCTCCAATCCACTTTCAACAGATAGATCAAAAAAGCAAACTTTCTCATGAAACTCTTAACGTTCCAATATGTAATTAGCTCGTAAAAACTGTGAATGAAAAGGGCAAACATCAAATAAAAATGACTTGGGTGCAAGGATGCAACTGGACATGAATTGAACCACATCAACTTATGAATGAATGATGTAAAAATTTTAATATGCATGTGGACGGGTATTTTTCATTCATTCAAAACGATGATTCTAAAATCCTTAAAATTATATCTCTTTCAATCGTACAGAAAACTTTATTACTTTTTCGACATTGCGTAACATTGCTATCCTTTCCTATCGGTGTCCAACGTCTCATATCTTTACTTCCTATAATTCTGTGCATGAAAAAGCTCGTGGGTACCTGAAGTGTATGTTGGCCCATCTTCTATAATACTAACCATTCTGTGTCGTCCTAATCACGCATAACGCATAACATGGACACTTAAAGGACTTCTAATATGACGAGAGGACGAGACCTACAAATCGGATGGAATCTATTATTATTGCGTAATTCGTGGACCACATGCCATATGTCTTCAATATAGTTGTGGTCAGTTTTTTTCCATTGTAATAAAAATACTGGCGAGACGAATCAAAATGATGAAATACTTTACTCCTCGTCTCTCATGTCAATTATACCTATAACCACCTTTGTAAGTACATCCTTCGAATATGTGTGCCATGATGCCATCCATTCACAAATGTAAAACGAAAATATACAAAAAAACATCTTTCTTAAAAAATATCAACTTGAAATTGGTATTCATCAAGCGTATAACTGAATCCGTTCACCATGCCGAGTTTTCTTCAGTTATCATCCTCCTCCACTAAATTGCATTGTTAATCGCTAACTAGCTCGTAGTACGCAATACACCTTTTGCTTTTTTTACCTGAAAAAAATAGTGTGAACGACTTCCTTGCACCTTTTTCTCTACTCGACTAAAAAAATTGTGAATGAGTGAGAATGAGAAGTGTAGTAGTGAGATGTGTAATGTAGCCAAACATCTGCTTCGCTCTGTTTTCGGTCTCCTGAAAACAGTCTGTGATTTCCTGTTGAGTTCGCCTACTTTTTTTCTCCGTTGGTTTCGTACAGCTCGCCATATGTACGGTGATGATGGGAATCGGAAGTGAAGAACATGTAACGGCTACTACCGACTGCATATGCCAAATGACTTCTTCATCGGCTTATGCATATGTGTGAATGTGTGTTTGAAAAGGTGAAATTTTTTTGAGCATCCGAAAAAGAATTCGTCGTCAATTAATCGATATTTGATTGCTGAATATGGCTTTTGTATGGAAAGTTAAGCCGGATTTTTGAACGTTATGCTAAACGGGATTACGATTACAATTTACAAAATCCTTTTTCTCAGAAAATAAAGAATTTTTCTTAGGGTAGAAGAACCGATGTGGACATTGAGTCGTTAAAAAGCTAACTTTGTGCATGTGTGTTAAGTATTCGAAGATATTTTGAAATTATGATTCAATAAAAAAGTATTTAGGTTGAGAGATGAGAAAAGGAGGAAAAATTTCTTTGTCGTTTTTGGTCGAGTTTGAGGTACAGATGTTCGCTTCAATTTTACAAAGCAATTCCTCCGGTATTTCTGGGCATCTTCTCCGTATGGATTCTTGCATCTTTAAAAATTCAATGTTTGACAAGTTATTGTTACGATTTATATATATCCCTAAAAGCATAGTTGGTCCATGGTTAAAAAACGATTCGAACATCACGTCAGCACAAAATTTTCTTTTTATCGATTTATGAAATGGATAATATGGCATTTTCAGTAATAAAGTATGATACAATGATGGTGACATAAGCATTGCCCAACAACTTGACAAAAGGAAGAAAATGCATCTATTCAACTAAGGAAACGATCGACTAAAAAGGATTCCTTTCTGACGATAATGATGTGTGGCTTTATGGTTTGGAGAAAGGGCCCCAAAAAACAGCTCAAAAAACTTGAGGGCAGCGAAGCGGAGATGATATGGATATGGTTACGGGGCTTTATGAAAATCGTGACTGTGATCTTGTCCAGTTTTGAGAAGGCGACTGTAATAATAAGGATCAAAAAAGGAGAACGAAGAAGGGGCGAGCAATAAAAAAGTATACATCTGAAATGGGGAGACGGAGAAGTGTCGTGAATGAGAATGAATGAAAGGATGTGAGAAGAAAGGAGGGCGAAAAGGAAGGAGAGAACACCTGCAACCAAACCAGCAAAGGATAAAAAACGCAAAACTCTTTAGAGTGTGTGGTTACACCCTTCCTCTTTCTCTCTCCTGAAAATAAAACGAGTAAAGAGTTGAGTTTTATGAAATAGATAAATGCATAAAAGTGCCACATTTACCAAAGTCTAAAAAATATTACATTTCATCTCGGTAAAAATCACAATTAAAAATTATATTCATTTTCCAAAAATAAAACTCCACCCATGTCACAATAATAACAATTGTCATAATCTCCACTTTCGGCTTGTCTGCTATGTGGACTTTTGTGTCATTTGGAATCGGAATGTGTACAAAGCTCTCTCACCTGTACAACAATGTGTGCGGTGCGGTATGATTTTTGTGAAGATGTGAAAAAAATCGGAAAAGGGGTTTCCTGTTTTCTATTGTAGCTGTAATGACATCGGACTCGTCCCCTTTTATAAGATACTCCTGTCATGTTTCGGGAAAGGGTTTGGGACTTATGGGTGGGTACTTTTAAAATGGGGATAATGATAGATGATCCTGGTGATACAGGTTTTTTTCTCTCGTGATACAATTCACACAATTCTTCTTGACTTTTTTTTAGCGTACATTGATTATACTTGAAGATTGTGAGGTGAGGCACGAAGGGGATAAATTACGAAAATATAGTGCGGCATTAGGCAATTGATGATGACACGATGAGACAGCACCTCTCACTTCAAAAAATTGTCACGGAAAGAAAAGAATCCTTTTTATCAATCCAATGGAAAAGTATCCGTTTCAAATGTTTACGAATATGGATTTTCACGTACAATTCCAATATTTTGAATGAAACTTCTGAATTTCAATAAAACAACACGGCTTAGCTATCGCTTTATAAACCTGTGATCGTTATGTGATATTTCCAGAAATATTCCAATATGTACATGACGTCAGACTCATACATATTTTAAAGACCAACTGTAACTTTCGTTTTTCTTCGCTTCCGTTTGTTCTGGTCTTCTTCACGTTCTAATCCTCGACTGAGCAGATTTTGGTAAAAATGAAATTCAACAACTATTTTTCCAGTTTTTATATAAATTCTTGAAGCTACCTACCGTCACTTCTGGCTCTTTGTTGTACGTCAGTCGCTACTGCTAACACTATTTCTTAACCCTTTCTTACACTAGTTTATCCCCACTTTGGTTTAAAAGCGGAATCAAGCTTGCTTGACTTATGTCTGGAAAACGAAACATGCCATATTTACATCGAATTGGAAGTTCTGGAAGAAATTACAGAGGACCCCTTTCTTCCTTTCCTTCCTCGGCATAGGCACGCAACCTGTGTGAAGGAAGCAGCATCTATTCCAAGTACTCCACTAATCAAATAAAAAATCAGAAAACGAAAATTCCACCTTCAACCGAGATACTTTATTTGCGCCCGTTGAGTAGTACGCAGTGCACCTGTTCCATTAAAAGAAAATCTTTTTTGATATCGCGTTGACTTGACTGTTACTCAGCCAAAATTGTGAATGACAAATCTCTCAAGGAAAAAGAGGGTCGGGTGCTCTTGGCCGTTAAGAAAAAGGGTTAGAAAAGCTTTCGTGTGCCACCTGCTCAAAGGGAGAGTCAGTCCTCTCTTCTCACTTGGCTAATTCGACCGTGAAATTTTCTCCAAGGGATCCCGTCAGCGTAAAAACAATGGATTGAATTATACACGTATTCACCCTCTACAAAGCGTGTAATGTAATGATTGCGTTCGTTATTCTTATTCTTGACTTATATACAATTCCAATGTAACTCCAGAGATAATCAGTACACCTGTTGTTCACCTCATCGCTCTCTTATGTTCCTCTTAAAAGGTTACTTGAGTTTGAGTAACATATTTTGATGATGAGTTTGACTTTTTGAACACGAAACAAAATTATTTTCAGGAAAAAAATCGATCTTTATAAGTTCAACAATGTTTTATGAAATTCCACATGGAAAAATTAAAATTGATTAAGCAAAAGGAATTTGATGTTGTACCCAAAACATTAAATTCAACTTAAAATTTTTCATGAAATACATACAAGCAAAGTAAACGTATTTAACCAAACAAGGATTCTGGAGTTCAAAACTTAATTTTTTTTCTATAAAAAAATCTCTACCACACATTCCGAACCTTATAGTGAAATCCTTTTATAATTCCCCCATAAATAACATTTTTCTTAATTTCTCCCCAAAACAAAAGTTTTTTAAACACAAATTTTCACCTGTAATAATAATGCTTATATATGCATTTGATCAAACCCTTGTTATTTTCACGGTAATGTGATTATCCAAAAAAAATATTTTTTTCCTCTTCTTCTCCGCTGCAATTATCCTATCCTTTATAATCCTTCTGCTGAACTGTATGGCACCATTTTGCATCCCACATCCCCACCACGATGAGATGAACAAGAGAACAACATCTGCTTCAAAAATTTCTTATTTTTTAATTTTATTTCTGGGATTTGCTCTTGAAAGATTCTCATTCACCGTATATCCTGAAAAAAGACCAGCTGAAGAGAGAGAAAAATATTCACGGTTCCTGGATTTCGGTTTCGGTGTGTTCCTCCGTTCTGGAGGAAGGATTTCACCTTGACTGTGAATGAATGCCAGCGAAGAAGAAGAAGAAAAAATGTATGTATGTATATTATGCTTACCTGAAGATGAAGAAGGTGTATTGTGTAATATGGTATTGTACAAGGAATGACGGACGGACGTTGTGCATGACGGAGAAGAAAAAAATCTTCATCAGAGTGAACAGATGCGTTTTAAATAGCGAAAAAAGAATCTTTGTTCAGTACGTATTAGATGATGACGATCATCATCATCATCATCATCCTCATGTTATGCTAGTATAAGCATAGCATAGCGGTAGCAGGTGCTGAGATCCAAAGATGAGTGCAGACCTGTGAAAAAAATTGCAAGCTTCATGGAATTTGCCCTTGACTTGAAAAAAAGGTCTAGGCGAAAAATATGTTCTGTGAAAAATTCTTCAGATTTTTTCAAGAAATTAGTTTCCCATAAGGTCTCCGCAATACAATACAAATATAAGTATTGGTCATCGATACTCGATAAAAATTCAAAATGCGGTAAAAGTTATACACCTGCCATTCATAGGGACCAGGAATTTTTATTTACAATTTTCAAACGGCGTCGATATATGTTAAAATAGATATAGCGCCAGCTCGGTATGTCGTTTACTTTCTAGAAATCACAATTTTAGAATAATCTTGAAATTAGAGATTAGCAAGAGTCCCATGATTTGACGACGAGCTATGGCGCTTTGTGCAACTGCGTTAAAAAAAATTAAAAAGGAATTCGTTGAACAAATGAACTTAGCAAACCGTAAAAAATGAATCCTGGATGACTGACTTTCAATTGTATTTTTATGCCTATGTACTTTTACTGGCTTTAGATTTAGATGAGGAAACCAAGTCAGCGAATCCGAAAATGCTCTCATAAACGTGATCATATCATTGCTATTAAAGGAATTAAAAATAAAATAAAAAATGCTGAAAAATGATTACAAAACTTGTGTTCAGATGGGATCCGTGATTCATCTCAACTCTCGGGTTTATATTTTATTCACCGACAAAACGTATAGCCAAAAGAATGCATCAGCGAGAACGCTAAAAATAGAGGATTTCCATCTTGAACATGTAGGATTATCCAGACAATTACAAACATTATTTCGTGATATTCCACTTGAATTTGAATCCTTTGAGATTGAGAGGTGTGTATGCAAATATATATAACTTTTTTGTTGTTGAAGTCAAAGTCAAAGCCAAGCTCTTGCTGTGTCTCATCTCTCCTTCTTCTCTGCCCGTGTGGACTGATGTCATTCGACTGTGAACATTTTCATTTTTGTCCACCTGCTTCCTCCAAGACAAAGACGTAATTCCATTCCATAAAAAGTGACAGGCTTGCCAGACACCGCATCAAGAATCGAATTAGCAACTTACATAACTTTGTCATGTCATCATCATCTTCATCACTTTTTTATATACCCTACCTGCTTGATGCATATATTCTTGTTGAAGAAATGAATTCCACCCAAAAATTATCTATATTTTTCCATTCATTCATTCTTCTTCATTCTGAAAATTCAGAGAGTGTATCCCCTGATGACGAAAAAAATAGTTCTAGTATAGAGCTCTCTATTCGTCATAGTCTTTCTCTGGAACGGTGGACGCAGCCGGATGCCATTTTCCAAGCAAGTGCTCATCGCAGAAGCAGAAGTAAACTATATATTCTTCGGTAGAGCTCGTGACAGGTGTTTACCTTCACAAAAATAGACAAGGCGTTTCATTTCCATCTCTCCTCACACAAACCCAAATACAAATCTCATCTTTCCCAACGAGACATAATGAAAATATGGAGCCTGTAAATAAGGAAGGACCATTTAAGGAGAAACTTCCCTTTTCAAAAGTGGATGAAAGCACGTCGAAAATCTAAAACTTTTGTTTGTATTTAAGAAAGGGAGTTTTGAATATGAATGCCTTCATTTACTCTGAACACCGCACCCTCAACCCTTTTCTCTCTCCCTCTCTCTGTCTCTCCAGTGGCCTAAAAAGGTATCATACATCGGAGACTGGAGACTCAAATGGCAATGGTGGTGGTGGTGAATGTGTCCATATGGATTTTTTTTTCGAGCCTTCAAATTTCATCTTCATATCGTCATATGGTACACTTAATCCTTGTTTGGTAAAGCTCCGATAAAAAGAGAGAGACGATGAGCTCCTTTTACAAATGATAAATTACAAAAATGACTCAACTTGTCCGTCTCTCTCCAATCTCCATATTATATACTTTTTCTTTAGCTATGCTCATGCTCCTTTTGTATACTCTGGAGTAATTCATCAAATCATCCCGATATGGAACCAGATTAATCTATTTTTTACTCCCAATCCAAAATGTAAGTGAGTGTATGGCTGTTCTCTGAAAATGATGTTGTGCTTCATTATCAGCTCTTTCTTTGATGATTACGAGGAGAGCCCCATATTTGTGGAGTATTGACATATTTGACGATGAACACGACTGCCAAAGAAAGAAGTTTTAAAAGTATTTGAGATGAACTTTTTCCTCGTCTTGAGGAGCATATGCTCCACCACCTCCCTCTCTCCTTTTTTAGGTGGCAACTTTCTTCTTGTTTTGGGATCCTCTCTCCGTCTAAAAAAGGCAAGAGAGAAAAGAATGGAGGAAGAAATTTCCTTTTGGTCTTTTGCTAGAGTCGTAAAAAGAAGCAGTCAAATTTTGTAAAAAGTCCATCCGCCACCTCACTAAAGTCAACGACAAAGACATCGGTGAACCTTTAAAAATAAGAAGGCAGCTGCTTTTTTAGTTTACACCGTGTGGCCACACTCCCGCACATGTGACTTTTTCCGCGGTGGTGAGGTGAACCTTTTTTCCCAAGGTTCAGCAGTTTCCAAAAAAGGGTTGATGAAAATAACCAGACCATAAGCAAGATGAAGGTGGTGCACATATATAATATCTCGTTCCCACCTCCACACCGGCCGGATGTATGTTCATCTTTTTTGGTTTTTTGGATAGGCTCACTTTTTTATACTATTTTGGCATGGTATTGACTCTTGGAAATGCCCATTGCATCACAAACATCGTACTTGGAGCATTTATTTTGCATCAAAAAAGCACAAAAGATGCAGATGTTTTTCTTTACTTGATGAGTTTTTTCTTCTTCTTCTTCATCTTCATCTCTTGTTCTTTTCGGTGGAGTGATGGTGCGAGGCGGCTTTTAAAAAACTTCTGTTTCTCTCAATATGCGGTATGGCAGCGGAGGTGGCTCGTGTGGCTCACTAAAAAACCGCATGTTTCAAGACAGATGCGCATTGCGCACACACGGCGCACTTTTGCTCCCACAATTCGAATATTGTTCTAAAAACTGAAACAATTTTTTACTGCATCGTAGAACATAGTAGAGAGAGGCATATAGACGGTCTAAGTCTTTTAAAAGAAAGGTTTAAAAAAAGAACTGCGAGATGAGACTATATGCCTTCTTTCATTATGGAAAAGAGGAAACAATGAAGTTTACAAACGGGGGATAAAAATGTTGCGAGCTTTTGGATTTTGAAGCGAGACCGAGATCAGCAGCGATGCATGTAGGACACTCTGACTCTCCCTCGAGTGAGGAAAAATAGTGAGAAAATCTGCGTATGAATGGGATTCTTTGAAAAAAGGGTTAAAAAAATTCTCAGACTAGAGAGAAAATGATGTGTGTGTGTGGATTGTGGATGTAGGGAAAACGTAATCGTTCTTGATAATAAGAGGCACGCGCCCGCTGCTCTCGGTGCAACCATGTGTATTTATGATGATCATATACTTACTTATGCCTCCGATACTCGTCAGATTAAATACACTCACACTGTTTTCATACACAGCGAAAATATTAACTGAGAAAATCGCAGTGTGTGAAGATACAGATCTAATGGAACAGGTGTGGATTTTAAAAGACCGTTTACGCCAGAAAATTCTTAAGAAAAGAAAGGTATATGGTTTGTATTTATATAAAGTGTGCTCGCTCACTGCTCCTTGTCTTTGTGACGGTCCATCGTCCATCCGCATCTTCAGAGAGCAAACAGGCTAAAAATAAAATAATAAAAAAATAGGAGAAGCAGATGAAAATTAATACTGAATGAGCACACGAGTCAAAGAAGCAGAGAGAGAGAGATGCACATGTGGAGTTTTTTTTTCAAAGTAGAGTCCAACAAGTTGTAAAAAAGTAGAGATTCATCAGAAAAGGATCTTTATGGTGGGGTGAATTACTTTTTTTAAAAAAATTAAGGGTGGTGGCTCAAGTGCAAAAAAAAGTTTGCAACTGTGTTTCGCAAAAAAACGGGCGGAGGAGATATACATTTTGCGAAAGGAAGTTAAAACGGAAAAATATTCTTTTTTTCCTTTAAAAAATGACAAAATGTGTGTAAATATGAGAAATTTACATAAGAAAGCTTATCTAATATGTGGAGTTAAGACTTCTTATTTTTCCCTTGACATGTTCGCGAAGACATTAAGATGTCAAGTCAGCATGAAGCTTAATGGAAAAATAGGAAAGGTAGAGGGATATGTGAACACGGCACCATGAAAGAGTGAATGAGCACACGAGTCTCTCTCAACTCAAGTTAAGTAATTCTGTTTGTGTTAGAAGAGAGGAGTCGAAAAGCAGGTGTTTGTTTCCGACTCGGCACATTTTACCTAAACCAAATAATCATCTGCACCCACCCACGCAAGCAACAAAAAATATGTAATAAAAAATTATATCCAACAAGAGTCGTAATATGATCATCTTCTGGAACTTGCATAAAAAGGAGAGAGAATTCTTTGATCTTGAGCTCGATTCGGTCTGATGCGATTATATGAGGATGGATACATACGAAAAAAAGTTTAGTAAGGAGTAAACATATAGTACACAAAATATATGCAACACACACCCCAAATGAGCATTAGGTGAGCAATGACGCTAAGAAATAAAAAAAAGTTTGCTTTTCACACATTGGGAAGGTATATGCGATATATGAAAGAGGAAAAGGCGTTGTATATTATGCCCGTAGAGAAAAATTATGATAACAATTTTTGTCATTTGTCTTTTCGAAACAAGCTCCCACCCAAACTCAAGATATTCGAATGCTTTTCCATATGAACCCTTGCTCGCAAAATATCACCGCTCATCATACCACTCATACCTGATCGCAATATTCAGTATATGTTAAAATTTCAAAAAATATAATTGGCATTGAAGTAATGTAAAGAATACTGAATTAGAAACTATTTATTTATGACAGACAATGTCTGAATTTTGGACGAATTGGTCTGAAAAAGGTGAATCACGATGAAGGGTCTGTTTTGAACATTTTGTTTATGTCCGTCCAAACAAACGATGATGAGTTGATGACACATATTTGTTAATCCAACCCTTGTAAATCATGTTTGTTTAAAGAGTAAACAATTTCATTTCTCCATTCTACGTGAGCATCTTTCTATTGGTAAAAAACTCGCATTCGCATGCGAATGCCAAGTAATATTTGATTGGGTTCACTTCATTCAAAAAGCAAATCAGACGAGGGAATTGGGGACGAATCAAATCAAACGAACTCTCCTGAGTGAAAGGAGAAAACGTATATTTCTCCTGATGCTCCACGCTTTCCAATTTAAAATCGGAGAAGGATTGGAAATGTGCAGCTGTCCATGGAAAATTGGTAACATGAGAATTGCATTTATTATTTGCCCGTGAAGAATTTTCCCGAAAAAGAATTTCATTTTCAAGAACTTTCAAATTCAAAAGGAAAAGCCTTATTTAAAATCTTCATTATTCTCCTAAAAGATCCCCTAATTATTCGGAAAGGAAAGTCTTGTACAAAGTCAGAATCACAATTGGAACAACTCAATCCATTTGAAATCAGTGTGCGTGGAGTGGAGAGCTGTTTTTTGGCCAAGCGTATATAGTAAAATGAGGATGATGACATGCATCTCTACATCTCTCTTTCGCTACAAATCTGGTATGATTACCAACTCGTAAATAGGGTATTAGAGGCATTAAGCTGAGCAAATGAATGAAATGAGAGAGAGAGAGAGAGTTGCATGAAGCTTTGAGCAAGCGCAACTGTGTAAAAGGTTTTGTTGGGGGGAGATCGAAGAAGGGCGAAGAGAAAGGGGGATGGAGATGGACGTGATATACCGTATCATATCTCTACTCTCTGTAAAAGCATATATACATTATTATTTGACATATCTTTTGTATTCTGGAATTGTGATCGTGTGAGTCAGCCAGGCCAGAGAAATGAGAAATGCACAACTGCTCTCATAATAATACTTCATCGCTTCGACTCCAATCCAATCAAGTCAGCAGGTTTATATATTCATGAAGTTTTTTCTCTCTCTCAACTCATATAATTCTCCAAGTGGATTGGATTGGAGCATTCAGAGAACGAGACACTTGTTCCAAATACTTCCCACAAAGTGACATCTCCACTACAAAACTACATTTATGGTTATACTTTTTAAACAACATTGCAAACATGCACCATAAAGTCATCTAAATCCTAAATCCAAGCCACTTGTATTATTGACTACGAGGATTACACATGTGTCCTCATCACTGTCATCTGCTCAAAATAAAGTCACACACGAACACAAATTCGACATGTTTTTGTGGCAACATTTTCTCTTTCCCGGAATATATTTTCCCTTAATCCCATCAACAAATGGTTGATCAGAAGAGAAAAAACTTTAATGAACAGTCTGTCGACGCTATAAGCATTTTGCCCACTTCCTCAAACTCATCGTTGTTGAAAAAGGATGAGAACTAAGAAAATTATGGTGACATGTGTTGATTGTTGATATAGCATAGCTAAAAGCAAGTTGACCACTGATGTCCAGTCCAGCGAAGAAGATGAAAATGGAAATCAATATGTTTTAGGTAGATTCACACATGCAACTCATTTTATTCCAGCAAGGTTGGCGATGATGACTACAACAGCCGGCAAGCATCAGCAAGCTAAAATAATATACGAAAACACATTCGGGTTTTTTTGCCGTTTTTCTTTCTTTGGAAGAGGCGAAGAAGTTTATTTTTTGGGATAAAATGTGGAGCACATGGTGTGCGTAGTAAAAAAATATATGCTAGAGTTTTGTGGCCAAGTGGCCGTGGCATTGATCAAGAGATGAGGCGATGAAGACTACTACTTTACATAATCAAGGTTACTCTACTGTCTACCTGTGAGAACAGGTGAGAGTAAGTTGTGAATGGCATGACAGGTGGTATGGTGAAGTTGGACTGGACTTGGACTGGACCAAAAAAAAGAACTTTTTACTTACTCTGCGGCCAGGCCAGCTGCAACCTAAACGGTCATGCATTTTCTTTGATCCGATCGTGGGAATGGAATTGTGATTAGCACTCCAAGAATTCTTTTCTCTCGAAAATAATCAATAGCATCTTTCATACGATATACGGATTGCGTATCTCTTTCTTGAGAAAATTGTTATTGAAGTGCATCTTGTAAAACAATGGTTTGGGAAGAGATGATGATGACGCCAGAGAGTCAAAGCCAAGTGGTCATCATTATTCAAAGCTTTTTTTCACTAATTTTTTTTGGTTGAACTTGAAAACTGGACTGGACACAAGTGTCCAGTGCTATAGTGTACCAGTACCAGTGCAATAAAGAGTGCACACATGTCTCATTTTTTTATCCAGAAGATGAAAAGAGAAGTTCAAGTGAAGAGCATACGGTTACCCTACATTCCAAAAGTGGATTTCCTCGACCTTTACATTGAAAATGAGGATAAATATATTTTCTGCTTAAACTTTCAATCAAACTGACCGACACTCGCTTATTAGAGTATGGGTATATAGAAAAACTTGTTATCTCTTCACAAACTATCCATCTGTTTATGCGTTTTCTTGGGGTTTTGAAGAGAAGAAATAAAAAGAAAATGTGGCTCATGGAGTTTTCTAACTTCATCTCGCTCAATATCGTGTTGCCTCTGCCGTCATTATATTAGCACACTTGGCTTTCGAGAATTCATTAGAAAATGACTCCATTCGTCTGGCTGCATTTACAAACCCGCATCTTTTACAGAGGCACACACATTGCACATGTGTGTGTGTGTGGAAGAAAAAGGGTTAAAATGGTTGTATTCATAAAAATTCTATAATTTTCGCATCTGGATTGTGGAGACGGAAACTTGTCAATTTTTGGGAGATGATAATGACACGATACGATGATCTTATATAGTGACCAACTGCTTAACTAAAAAGTGTAGCTTTGTTAGCGCAACTGTTTGGTGCTTTTAAGAAAAAAAACACAAAAAATAACTGACGCGCATGTGCTCACGAAGATCCATGAAAATGCGCATAACATCATGGTATCATCGCAATGAATTCATTGTCTACTTTATGCTTGACGTGACATAAATATATCGTCTACCCAATATTTTCGTAATGAATAGTACAAACCCGAAAGTGTTCCTTGATCATTGTACATCAAAGCGAGACTGCAGCACACAAGTAATCACAGATATTTTCTCGGAGGGGAAAAGTGAGTAGAAGCTTTCGGGGGGAAATCACGTTCGTTCATGAGAGTCTGAATCCATTCCACTGATTAAATTACATTCCTTTCCATCGTCCATCTGCACCGAAACGCTCATCTAAAAAAGTATAGTAAGTAATGATCAGTCAGTCAGAATTAGAATCTGGATGTGTTATGGCTGTCTGTTATGTTATGGCTTTCTGTTTCACGAGGTGGAATGTAGAGAGAACCATACTGAAGAGGAGTGCTTGTATTCGATGAGTCAGTCGTCAGTAATACCATAATCAATAAGATTCAACGTCGTTCGAAATATTTGACTAACTTGCTATCAGTATTGATGAAAGCAGGTCCGTTATTTCGATGTGATAGCATACATTATTGCGGGATTTTAATTCTAGAAATTTGTAGGAATGTACATAGTTCGACATTTTGGTGTCTGAGTATTTAGGCCGAGTAAGAACAGAGAATTGTAAAACTTCCAACGTGTCTTACTTTCTGTTGCAGGACATTTAAAACCTATACAATTTTGCTGATGAATGAAGACTCGAATAAATATCGATCGGGTGAAAACGTGACCAAAAAATTATCTATGCATGTATTCAACTCTGAACAATCACTATCATTTTCATCCTCTTTTCGCGTGAGACACGCAAGCGAGAGGTGACAAGAAGTTTACCTTTCTCTGGGCGTCCAGAAATGCAGCACACTACCAATGCCACAATGTCGTAATACTTCAAATGACACAGAGGGAATATTGTACTCATATACTCAAGCATGAAACGATTTTTTTGTTGCTTACAATTTTTTGCCCAAAGTTACATAAGTTCTAGCGTTATAAAAAGCGTAAATAACATGGTCGTGTGGTATGATGCATGCATCGATAATAGTCAATAATGCAAAAATTCGGTGAGGATTCTTGATATTGACGGGCTCCCGTTTGAAACACGCTATTTTTTGTGGCTGACAGACTGGAAAAAAGTTGGAAACAAAGTACGGAGTACGAGGCTGTCTCCCTTATTTTCTTATCCACTGCCAATAAATCCTTAGCTTAATTTAATATTTCGTTCCGCTACATTTACCCTTTCTAATGTTCCCTCCAACTCTGGTCTGAGTCTCCAATTAATTATCATCAGTGAATTTCGTACTCGTCGAAGCTCGGCTGTTTGAGTTGAGAATCGAGAAGCCGTATCAAGTTAAAACTTTTCCGGTTGTACTTTCTCAATGTTTATCTACTCGGATTTTTACTGATCACCAATTAATTTCCTGTCTCAAAAGAAACACAACCTCATCCTAATTTTAGACATGAGCAGTTACAAAGAACGAAACGACATTTTTCCACGAGAGAAAAGGAACAATAAAAATTTTCTCAACTGATCACTGCAAAAAATGTACTTGACAAAGCTGACATTTCTTACATTCTTGGACAGGGCAAAGGAGAAATATATATATTTTTCTTGCTTCACTTCTCCTTTCCAAAGGTTTCTAACTAGAACAAGAGGCATTGTCTTAAATTCTCCTTCTCCAAACTCGAAAAAAAATATTCGGATTTTATTTTTTCTCTGTGAAATTCAGAGGAATTTTCGAGCAAGAGAAAACAAAAGGAAACTCTGCAAAATCCATTTTACTTTTTGCGTACTTTTTTTCTCATTAAACCCTTTTTGTTTTCCTTTTTTCTACAACGAAACCATTAATTTCGAGCTACGAAAGGGTTAAGGATATATATTTTTTGTACTAAAGCGCTTACAACAGATTACAGATTGACATTTTTCCCCTTTCTTTAAAACACAATTGACTAAGATGTAATGCTATTTTCGTCTTGTGTGGTATATCCTGACTTGACATGTCTCTTTTCTCAGAAAAAAATATATCTCGCTTCAATCCTATAATTAACTTTTTTCGTTGATTAAAAGCTTTTTTCTCTCCTTTTGTCTTCGTCTCTCAAATCGCGAAGCTCACTTTTTACCAGTCAATTTTCGGAGAAAAAATTGCTCCTTTCAAGATTACACCGTAATTTACGTTCCGATCCGATCCAATCGCATTATTTTCGTATGATCATGGGAAAAGACAGACGAGCTCGAGCTCACATTGCAAACTTTGATTGGCCAAAGAAAGAGAAATAAAAAAAACCAGTAGCTAGCTTTTTACACTTTTCAAGATGATAATCACACCTTTTCAAAATTGATCAAGATGAATTCATGTAAAATTCAAAGTGTAAACAGAGAGTTGTGCACTTGATCAACTGTGGTTGTTCTGGCTGCTCATTCCAACTTTTTATTTACTCGAGTCCAGTAAATTTTGTGTGCGGGGACATGTTTTTTTGTGTATATGATCATGATATCAGCACACTTGCACATTTATCATCTTGCCTTTTACGGAAATTAGGATGGATAATTAATTAGTACCTGCTGTTCACAAATCTTCAAATGTGGCTACTTGTTTTTTTTTGCAGCGAGCTGCATACTGCATCTGTTTTAAAGTTGTGATGCCTCTGCGCACACACAAAGCATAATATATTATGCATGCGCATATGTGTGCAATGCTGCGCACATGGCTTAAACTACATCATACTACCAATAGCCATTTGGTGTGTGGACAATTAAATTTAAAATGGAATGATTTGCCAAATGTTCCTTCCTGGAAATATGGCCAAGGCTCAAATGTCGAAACTCTTTCAGCTCTCTTGGGTACGACAGATGATGCAAACATGAAGAGAGAGAGAGAAACTTTTGGTGTTCTCTCCTCGTAAAAGTGTGTATTAATATGAAATGATACAAAGTGTGTTGTGTTGTGTGTGCCTTGCCTTCGTTGTGGCCCTTGAGCAACCCCTTTTTCCCCTTCCAACTTTCCCAAACCATTCGATCTCCTCCTCTGAGTCCTGACTTATTAAACATGTGTGTGGCTTGGCTTGGCTTGAGCCATGAGAGAGCAAGTGCATCAATTCAATATTAAGCATTAGCATGATTGGTGTTGGGTGCGGAGCGGAGAGCAAAAAAGGAGAGGAGGACAGTTGTGAGAGCTACGGCTGGGTTCCCTCTATTTGCCATTTGCTACGAGAACAAATAAGCAAAATAACCGAATTTTTGCCGTATGTCCACTTTCTTCAATTAGACACATGGCATGGTAGAAAACGAGATGGAATCGAGTGGCTAAAAAAATTAGCGAGAATATTTAACTTGAAATGGTTTAACTGGATCAAGTTAAAACTAATGTAAATTTCAATTTTTCTGAGAATTTAGTTCAAAATCGATCCGTACTTAAAGTCAGGTAAGCTGAAGGCAGAACGCAGAGAATTCCACTTTCTTTCTTCAAGCTCAATGATGACTTCCACTTTATCGATCCATACTTATGCTTCTCTCGTCATGGTCTTTTTTGGGAAGCTACTAGAGCGAAAGCTAAAGCCAACCCATACCATCAGGGAGACGTGTATCCAAGAGAGGAAAATCTTGCGCAAGAAAAGCTAAACTGCACTCTGCACATTTCACTCCCTTCTCTGGAAGTTCAGTTTTTCATTCACTTTGAGGTTCGTATGTTTGTACTTGTTCATATATTTATGTATTATTTTAGTAAAGAAGCTTAGTTCCAGTAGGTATATAACATGAGTGTGGTGATGTGCAAAGCGTAATCTTACGATAGCATACACACCATCACAGGTTGAAAAATGAAAAAGTTCCCGTTTTTACGTATATTCTTTTCCACGCCTTGTATTTGCCTTTGAAAGCAATATTGGTAAAGTATGATTATTGTCAAAATATTGTCACATTTATATTTCAAGACTACCACGACATCGTATATTTTATTGCCATTTTCTCTTAAAAAGTAAATGGTCAGATCAGAAGTATCCATTAAATGAGAAACCTCCCAAAATTTCAATTCAAGTCCAGATTCCAGATAGGAAAGGGGAAGGCTGATTGAAGGTCATAATAAATTCATAACAAATACGTGAATCCGAACAAGGACAGTATACTTTCCATTTTCACGTAGAAGAATACTGTATGCTGCTGGCCCCTTTCCGAAGGGTGAACCATAAAAACCACCACGTACAAAAAAAAGTTCTAATAAAAATTGCATGATGATTTGATGATAACTTTTTTTCTTTTCTGGAAAGATAGGAGGAATATTCTATTAATCCATTAAGCTAGCTGGAAGTAAAAAACTGGTTCCAATTTCCAGTAAAGGCTTCAAAAGTAAGAATGAACCAACATAGATTTGGACGGATGAACTTTAGTGCACTGCGACAAGATTTATTTTTTTCTGTGGATCTCTCAAAGATTATTAGTAAAATGCAGCTGGAGAAACTTTCCAATGTCCTGTACCAAGTGCCAGTCTCGAGCATATCCGGACACTTGCAAGAGTTTCACGCATGCAGACACTCCTTTCGATCGCGATCAGTTCAGTCTCATATTCAAATTCGTGTTTTCATATTCATCACAACCGGAATGATTTAAATTGAATTATCTCGAAGCTTCTGACAAGCATTAATAGTCGGAACGGAATATACAGTTGCCGTACATCAAGATACGTAGATGGAAAACATTGATTGACTGATGCCATAAAGAAATGCAAGCATTTTTGTCCCCTTTTGATCTGATTGACGGATGACGTCGACTCGCACACTCGGCACTCTTCGTTGTTGCTGATTGAGCAATAATCTTGAGGAGTTGTTTGGAGAGAGATGCTTGTCGCCAGAGTTTTTATGTGACGCCCTCGCCGTATGCTTTTTGAACGTGATACAGTTTTTTATGTTTCAAGCTGGGTGGTGTCGAAAGGTGCAAGTGTTTCTCAAATATGAAAAAAAATTAAATAACAACTGATTTACATGTTAGTGCAGATGTTTTACCAAGTGGGCGCTCACATGGAAAAATTGTCTGCAACGCATACTGTCTTCCGGGAAATGCATGTGTTCATCCTGTCCATCAGCAAAAACGTTGATTATTCTCAGATCTGATATAATTCACATTCGAAGCTTGTAAATGTGTAAACTATATATTTCAGTGAATGGAATGATTTGAATTGGAATCAATCAGAACATGAAAGTTTGTACAAGCTTCTGAAATTTAAAAAGACATTTTCCTAATACCTACATTTTTTATAAGTAATTTGAGCGTTTACAAAAATATTCATTTGGCAGTTAAATCATACATACATTTTTGTTGCTTAAAATTTCGGTTTTTGGAATACGCAAACATTATTATTCACATAGGACATAATTTTGCTAGTCACGAAGTGATTGAGCAACAAAACATTATAAAATGATAAAAGTTCCGCTAGCCAATCCTAATCCAAAGAAATATCGAAGAAAATAATTTCTTGGTGGTGAAATGCTATAAATGATTACAGCTTTTGGTTTTCCAAACTTGACATAAATAAAAGTTTTAGATCAAGATCATTTAAAAGGGTTAAAGGTTTTCTGACGTTTTTAGCCAGTTTTATGTCAAACATTTAAATGATCTGGGAAGCACTTTTACACGCCTAATTTATGATTTGGACCTTCCAACAGAAAAGATGGAGCTCACACCCAACAAAATATCCAGCAATATATTACGTCACACTCATAAACCATTGTCATATAAGTAAGTACAAGTCGCTCTTCCCACAATACCAAAACCAATTTCTGAGACGAGGGTCCCTGTCCCTTATCGCCCCTTGGCTTTCATGTGACAAGTCCGAGAGAGAAAATGTACGTAGCTATTTAAGAAGTAACTAACTCTTGCTCGTGGTTACACACAATCGTCTTCTTCACATTCAGTCTCGCAGTCTCCCCTTTTGACAGTCACTCACACACGCATTTACCGTTTCCAACCCTTCCCTTCTCCTTTTTTAGATAATCGTTTCACAATCTCACATGTTAAAAACTTCTCCAGCTGCAAAGCTATAAGCATGTTCAATTGAGCTTTTTAGCATTTTTTGAGAGGTTTGAACTTGGACTTGAAAATAAGTATATTTAAAAAAGGGCACTTGAAAGGGTTCCTTGAACAGTCACAGAGGACAATTCCCTCCTGACATGACATAATTCTGTCTTCCTTGTGAAACTAAACCACTAATTACGCAAGACTACCGCAACCAACTGAAATGTTTCTTCCAGATGAGATTTCTCTGATTACTTTTGTGTTATGTAACTGTTTGTCCTTTCATGGAAAAGTGGTTACAACAACTGTCAAAACTCTCGAGGTTAAGAATGTTGTTTTTACGGTAAGTTCAAAGTGGAACCGTTATCCGAAGAAAAAAAAAATATTTGGAAATGACTCTGGAGAAGTGGAGAACCCTTCTCCCAGTATAAAACATGTATATTTTAATCGAAATCCCACAAGTACAAAATGTAAAATCCAAATTTAAAAAAAAAATTCTTGGGAAAAAACAAGTATTATCGTGACAAGCCCGACCAGAGCTCATTAGTTTGTTCAAAATATATATTGCAATACTTTATACTTCAATTGCTTCACTCCAGAGTGCATTTTCACTTGTGTTTCAAGCCCATCATGTCATGTTAGATATATTTTTGATTGGTAAGGTCGCCGCGTGACATAGCGAACGTCGCACACGTGGCCTTGATTTCACTAATGGCCATATACATTGTAACATGCATAGGCCAAGTTCATTATACATTATTGCCAGCCCTTATTCCATATTTTTTTCCATGTCCTGAGTCCTGATCAAAAGTGAGTGATAAAAAGGATCCCCGCATACATGCGCTTAATATCATATGGAATCAGGGAGAAAGCCATATTAATGTTTGCTTTTTATTCTTGTTCATTTCATTGTGAGCGAGAGAGATTCGGTGGGAGTATGTGCATTATGCACACCCAGCTGCAATATTTTTACTAACGAAGTTTCGTACATTTTTTAGAGCAACACACGTTCAGGCACTTGCACAAAACGTGTGTGCCTTAGCTTCGGGCTTCCTGTTACAAGTGGATTCTCTCTGAGTCATTCGCTCACCTCACCTCAAACTCAAACTGGCACATGTGTGAGCATTATATTGTACTTTTTTTCTGTGGAGGAAAAAGGAATTAACGGATTTCCTCCATTTTCCTCGTGTTATTTATGCAGCTGGAATTGTCACGTGTCGGAAGTTGAGCTAATGAAGAAAGCACAGACATTAATCTATGCGAGTCCTCTGCCCATCTACATTTTGTGTGTGGATTCCCGATGTATGCAAGTGTTTTCATGAATGAAGCCAGTCAATCATCGAAAATTAAATGGAGTTGGCCTAAATGCAATAAAGTAGGGATGTTAATGTCCTCCGAAAAACATATACAATTGAGTCCATTTTTTCAGATAAGAATTAAGGAGAGGAGAGTAGTTTGTGTGGAGGTGGATGAGGCGTACAAGTGCAAAGTGGGAAAGATCGATATAGCAAATGACGCAAGACCTAAGAAATTTTCACCGCCTTCCCCACACATACATACATACAACCACATACTCCATCAGAGAGTGTCCTTCACGAAAGCTAGTTGCTGGACAAGAAGAATATTGAACTTGGGATTCGCTCGTTTAAACCCAAAAGAGAAGATCCTCTCTGTGGACTCAGAATATTAATGGAACATCGGTCTGATCATGTCTTGTATTTTGTATATAATCTTTTTTCGGTGAATGAAAGTGTCTTGATGAAAAAAAGTGGAGTGGAAGTAGAACTGGAATCCCTTTTCTCTCTCTCTGGAGAGAAAAGCTTTTTTGTGCCTTGAGTCAATGAAAAAAAGTATACATGGAAATCCGGTGCAACTCGCACAGTATCGATCCGAAAATGTTTTGCGTGTGTGACTGCAAAGCTTGTTATCCTTATGGGACTTGATTTCTGATTGTCTTGCTTCCTTTTCCCTCACGGACTCACGGAGCATGATCATTCTTCAGCTCAAGTTTTGCCCTTTTGTGAATGCAGCTAGCTTTGTGATCGAAAGAGGAAACTGGAGAGCTGTAGCATCTCGACTGGAATGATGCATCTTTTCCAGCGAGCATAGTTAAGCTCTCGTATTTCTCATTAGTTTCCATTTTTCTCTCTGCTTTCGCTGAAAGCTACACAATTTGGAAGGTTTTTTGTTGGATCCGCTACCACCGCCAGTCGAAAATGAACTCGGTCACGTTCCGGAGAAAATAATGGATGCATAATGCATGGATGGAAAGGGCGTCGGCGACGGACGACGGCAGCGGAGACACACACACACACATCGTGTTCGTTTTAGTTCATAATTCTGGAACGATGCAACGCAACGAGTCGACGTTTAGAGAAAATGCTCCTTTCTGGGTTTGTGAGTGAAAAGGGCGAAAAGAGAAACCGGAAACAAGTCTCTAGGGTAAAATACTTATCGGCGTGTGTGGAACTAGTTTGTACTCTCGTTCTCTGTGAACTAGGAACTAAGTCAGAAAGCGTAATGTCTAAAAATGGCTTCTTCTCGTCAATGTCAGGAGATTATTTCCTAAAAGTGCACATCTCATGTTTTACTAACACCGAAAGGAATATTTTTCTATTGATTTCCTGGAGAAACTGGAGAAATTTTTTAAATGATAAAAATACCATTTTTGCAATGAAACATGAATATCATTTCTCCAGTTGCAGTTGCACATGCAAAGCACATACTATCTAAACTAAAGAATTCCTGGTAGTTCAGTGCTCGAGTTTTATTAGGATTCATGAGAGTCTTCCAGGGAAGCCATATATCCTCATAAAACCTCATAAAAATACTTCCACCCTTGTCGGTAGGGTGGAAACTGGCAAACTCACAAGACCGAGAGAGAGAGAGAGGTGGTTGTTGGCTTCTAATAATGCACCATGCACTAGACAAGATTTTCATTTCATTTCATTTACTTTCTCCCCTTTTCCCTTTCCTCCCCCATCGTTTTTAGCTCCGATGGCATTGTGCGTGTTGTGTGTTGTATTCCATTTCATTTGCAAGTATTGCAACATGATCATAAGGATTCATCACTCATTCTCCTTTTCTGAGCTACGCACTCTGCACAACCCATTTCGAGTAAAACGGTCGTCGCTACATATTTACAAACTTGCACAACCCTCATCTCTCTCTCTCTCTCTCTCTCTCCGAACACAAAAGGATCTTCCTGATTATTCCTGTGATCTGATCTTTGTCGAAGAATAGCTTTGTTGGCTTTTTGGAGTGAGCAAGTCAAATAACATATAAAGTATATGAATATGTCTTATAACCCTCCCTCCCTCCCTCCATAAAATTTTCTCTCAATGTATTCATTATTATGGTGGAAAGACAAATGTCAAAAAGCTTTCGGATCGGATGATGGGCTTCACGCTTTTCTCAAATGTATATTCTGGAACTGGAGAAACCTCATGAAAAACAAGGCAGATCATTGCTCAGCAAAAGAACAATAAGCAGAAAAAAATGTAATGTTCAGAAAAGAAGCATTTCTCTCTGCTTTTCCCTTTCTCATATTCAGCCCATTGAGATATGTGTACGTGATGTGGATGTGATGTGATCCAAGCTTGAGTGACTTTTATTGCGTCAGTATATTCTAAGCTTGTCTATTCGGAACGACGCATCCCATCACAGATTTCAGATTACATACTCGACTCTCTCACTGAAGAAGAGAAACGGAACGTGTAGTGCGGTCTTGTCAAGAAAAGATAACCCATTTTCCTTTTTTACTAGAGCAAACAGTTGTTAAAAAGAAATGAAGAAACTTGTGAATAATGGAATGAGTTTGGTTGCACATGTGCATAAAATTTCTTGTTTCCATTTCATAAAAAAGATTTTATGTGTGGATTGGATATACAGTTTTTCTTCCTTTCTTATTACTCCAATCTCCGACTTCGCCATTGTTCCTTTGACTTTTTATGATTTTTTTGAACCTTTTCTTTTGAGAGATGAAAATGAACAACAAAAGATCAATGAAATAAATAAAATTTCCGTCTTAGCCCTTTGAAAAAATGAAACAAAAGAGTTATTCATTCATTTATGGCAAATTATTTTTGAGTTCGGCTTATTTATTTACGTTTGCATTTTTATATCGTGTCCCAGAGAAAACGGTTGGAGTGTGGGGCGGGTAATCTAAGAATACCCCGAATTTTCGAAATCTTCAGAAAACCCAAAAGATCGATAAATTAGTCCCGAAAGTGCCATCAATACTGTCAGAAAATTGCATGTCGCCAGTCTAATCGGCTAATCTATGGAAAGATAACTGCCGTCCTAATGTTTTTCCACAGTCCATAAACCGCTCACCTGTGCCCACATCATATCACTTGAATCCCCACATTCCAATTCAAAATTGGTAATTTCCCCCAGCGAAGAAAACAAAAATAAACAGTTTGTCTCTCTTCACTGAGAAATAATAAATAGCTGCGCATAGTCAAGATATTTTTCCAAGACTTGCGTCTCATCCTCATCTCATCAAGAGTCTCTTGAAACCAAGATTGAAGCTTGCAAAAAATGTCTTCTTCATCTATACTCCAACTCCACTGATCCACTCAATCCAAAAAATCCAACTCGTAAAGTTGAAATGTAGAGGAATCATGTCACATCATCAAAGCAATAAACAAACATTTTCTCAGCACACTTCAAACTCCAAATTATATATTCTTTGGATGAAAAAATCGACAATATTTTCTTGCCAATGACTAAGAGGATCTTCGAGCTGAAGAAACATGAACACGTGAAATGTGAAATAACCTAAAAAAAATTATAGTTTAGTTGGATACTTTGCTTTTAGCTTGTTAGATTCAGTACTAACTTTTCATTCTCAAAACGAGGCATAGAAAAACAGAAATAGAAATGCGTATAATGCTCTCAACTTCACTCCGAAAAAAGAAAGAGTTAAAACTCAAGACTGAAGCCACACATTGAAAAACATTGTGGGCTCCATTTCCTTGTACAAATAACACACAAAAAATATTCTCCAAACTTTTTTCTTGCAAAACGAGGCGAGGCGCACTCATTCTGAGTCGTTAGTGTTATGTTATTACTATTACTCTAAAAACAGTGTTGTATTTTCAAACTCACTCAAGAAAGGAAACAGAAGCAAGGACGAGAAAGAGTCACAAGAAGCGAGAATGCAATGTCAGGCATGTGACGGCAATAAAGGGGACCATTTAACCCACACAAAAAAATAGGCGAGTGTGAGAGAAGAGAAATTTAGAATGAGTGAGTTACTCAAGAAAATATATGCAACTTGAGCAAACAACGAGGAACTCGAACCCGACGGTCGGATATAGAAGAAGCTTGCTATAATGAACTGGTGAATGCATAATATACATCCTTACAACCAAACCACGACCAGTGTTTTTGCAGGTGCAGAGAAGATCGAGATGGATGTAATGAAACCAAGTCTCACGACCGTTCCTCCACATCATTCCGCCAAAGACCCACTCTCCTCATTCCTATCGCAACACTGACAAAGTCGACTGGGATATGATATGCGTTCTATGATCGCTGGATAAATGCATATGGCTTCTCCCCTTTTCAGTAGGAGTCCCTAGATTTCAAACTCTGGAGAAAGGGAAATGGTTTTTTGACTCAAATTCTCGGACATGGATGTCGATGGGAATGTTCCAAAGCGCCCTTCTGGAGGGTCCTTTTATCAAGTATCTGTTCCCTCAGCGGACGTTATTGAGTCTGATGCAGGACATCCGATCATCTCCGCTCCTGGGGACCACCACGCAGATAAGCATGAGACTGATCTGCCGATGACACCACCCACTCCGGTGGACGTAACCGACTCGGCGGTTGTAGGCTCACCGCAGCAGAAGTCAGGCAAGCCTCAAGTTGTAGTGAGGATAAGACCGTCCCCCAACATTGGAAGCAATATCTTTGAGGTGGATTCGGAAACGAAGGTAAAATATTTTGCATTTGGGCAAATATTGCTTTTTGGAGTACACTGGCACAAGTATGGCACAAGAGTAAATTGTATGGATCTAAATTTCATGAATACTTATATGAAGACAATGCAAATCCGTGTGGAGCGTGAAACTAAACGACAAGACCCAAAACATAAGTCAGTCCCAAGTTTCATCTACTTTCCAGCGGATGGCGTCCTCGAGAATTCCAGTCAGGAGGACACATTTAACACCGTCTCCCTTGAAATTGTTGAGAAAGCAATGCAAGGAGTACCTGGGATGGTAGTAGCTGTTGGGCCGGAAGTCTCTGGAAAGACATTTAGTCTATTCGGTCTCTCCGGTCGATATACGAATCGAGGCATAACGGCCCGAGCCCTGGAGAAAATGTTCGAGATAAAGCAGATGAAGGAGGGGGAAACGGACTATAAATTTGGCATGGGCATAATTGAAGTAAGACGGGAACGAATCCGAGATTTGCTGACCTTGGGACCTTATGAAATAAACGATGTCGGGGACCGAGGTCCAAAAGGAATGTACATTGAAGAGGTGGACTGTCTTGAGCACGGTTTAGGGCTGCTGTTGAGAGCTCTAACGGGACAAAAGCTGATTCATAAGGAGCCTTATGAGAGATACCATACCATAGTCTACATGGAAATTATTGGCTTGTCTCCATTGGCCAGTGAACAAGTCCAGTTTCATAGTCGAATCACATTTGCAGAAATTGCCTCCGCTCCCTACGCGAAATCAGAGGAAACTGCTGTAAGTCTTGCTGCTCCGTCGCAATATCACCAATGTACTCCTCAGCCGATACCGAAAATGGACACAAGGTTCAAGACGAAACAGTCAGTTTTCCCCTCGAGGAAATGCTGCAATCCTGGACATACGACTGGACCGCTTGCTGAGTCCATCGCGGTGAGGCGGGACATTTTCGCGCTCGAGCAAATCTTTCTGAAAGCGAATGAAATGGAAAGGTTTCGAAAGTATTTTGCCAAGTTGGAGCAACTTGGCTTGTCAATGATTGCTTCTGAGAAGAGGAAGTTCACGACGGGTCACAATGTCAGGCAGAACAAGTTGGCTCATTGTCTCAAGGACATTTTGGATGGGGTGACGGAGATTAGAATCCTTTTGCACGTGAGGCCGGACAAGGCTTACTTGAGATCCTCGTTGGAAGCTATGCGCTTTGCAGAACGGGCGAGACTCGTTCCGAGTAATATCGAATCGGAGAGCTCCAAGGGAAAGGCGGCTAGGACTGAAGATCAAATTCTCCAGGAGGTCATTACAGATATTGCTCCAGAGTTGACTCGCCCTTCAAACGTGGAAAATCTGACTTCGGAGAAAATGCGAGTTATCCAGGAGCAGGCGGTGAGGTACTTTGAGAATAATATTGACTCGATGAAAGTCTGCTCGAAGGAAAAGGTGAAGAGCATGTTTGAGAACTTTCGGCTCCTCTGGAACTTTCTTTGGGAGTTGGAACTCAATGTGAGTTTAAGGAAAGCACAGGAAGATATGAAAGAAGCGTATCACCACGCTGGACACCACAGTACAACGGGGCGGACAACCTCAACACAAGGACCTTCGGTAGGAAAAGACGGTCTCGGAGCTACAGATGGGGACGAAGACGCTCAGCAAACACACTCGAAAGACGTGGTCCAGAAGAAAAGCGCAAGAAAGCAGAAACGAGACAAGAAGAAAGGGAAAAAGGATAAGCATCGAAAAGATTCTGCTGAGCAGAAGCTAGACAGTCCTCCAGTAGAAAAGGAGACTCCAAAGGAAGGTGAAGGTGGGGATCCAGCAGCAGCAGCAACTACTCCTGGAACGGGAGAAGAAGGAGCTACTACAACCCAACCGGAAACTGGACCAGAAGAAAGGAGAATTTCCTCAGTTCCAGGGGCAAATAACGAACAAGTTCCAGGTCCAACAGCAGAAGTGACTCCAGTAACTCCTGAGGTCACTCCTCCCCCTCCTCCAGCGGAAGGAACTACTGCAGTAGTTCCTCCAACTTCAACTGGAGCGACAGAAGGGGGCGGTGAACCTGGGCAGGAAGGAACTTTGGATCCGAACCGGCCTTCTTTACATCCCCAAGCTGAAGGTGGGGACCTCACCACTATTCAGCACCTGAGGCACAGTATCTTACCCCGAATTGTGGATGAGAAAAAAACAACCATTTCCATTTCGGAAGAAGAGCGGGCCGCCGCCGCTGCCAAACTTGTCGAGCAGATTTCTAACAATTTCGAAGAAATGAAGAAAATCGCGAGGAGGCACGCAATCCACTTACTCCGAGCTGGCGTCAAGAGACCACCTTGGATGTCATTGTTTTAGCATATATTTCATCCTCAAAATGATTAAATCCTTTAAAAAAATATATAAATCAATCTTTGACGAAAACAAAATCCTTTGTTTACCCCCACAAAATATCACACCTGGTTTCATATATATTCTTGACGCTATAAACTATAAAAACATATGTCGTCAGTCAGTCAAAAAGTTTTCTTTAAAAACATTCTTCTCCCAACTGATACCTGTTTTTCATTATTCTACACATTTTCGGCGGATGACAATAGGATCACCAAAATTCAAGATGGCATATGATCACGATGTTCTTGATATGATGACTATGACACGATATACGATGACACATGTGCACATGTGCGATCATAAATACACATTTCAATGACAGAAGGAGACTATGAAAAATCGCTGAGAAAAAACCTCAAAAAAATTTCAATAACAAATCTCATCCTTTATTTCCTTTTTGTCATTTTCAACTCATCCCAAATGTTGCCCATTTATACAGATATATCGCCTGCCTCTGAGACACAAGACAAGGAGAAGCATTTTGTTGTGTTGTGTTGAGTTTGTCACCAATTGTGAGGAATCAAATGGCAGAAAAAAATGTTCACAATACGAGAAAAAAGTATATCAGGTGGGATGATGAGATGAGATGTTTTTTCTACTCAAAAAAATATATTCAAAAAAATCACTACACCAAAAGTTTTTTTTAAAGTGTCATTGTTGAGGGAAGCTGAATTGAGCAAAAGTTTAAGCATCTGAATCACATATGGCAAATTATATTATATGCGCACACATTTGCTGAGAAATCAATGAATAAAAAAGTATAATTCTGAATTTTTTAAGGAGCAGATTGCACTCCTGACGAATTCTCCATTCCTTCAAAGAAATTTCAAAAAAGCATCTGCCTATAAGATGCAGATGGAAAAGAAGACGAAGAAGTGGATATATGGAAATGGAAGAATTTAAAAGGCAGATGCTCCATCGAAGGGAAATATATACATTTTTGTTGGGATCCTCTCAAGATGACTCATTTCATCATCGTCATAAGTCACATTGTGAACAAGGATGAGGAGGACGACAGAAGGTATCAGTCTGTTGCAGATATAAATATATAAAATATACACTTTTTCTTCTCTCACAACTGACTTCCCGAGTTCCAGTCCGTGATTTTCCTTTTTATGGACAGATGACGGGTAAACTGAGTCAATTTTTTTTGAAAGCTGATGCTCAACACTTACACAACAATTAAAGACAGGAAGAGAGAGAGAGAGAGAGAAGTTAGCCAGAGAGGAGCATGTTGGATTTGGATGGCCAAATGGTGTTGCAACTTTTTATGCTGATTCACAATGTGTGCAAGGTAGCGTTTCCACCACCGAAGAAAAAAAAGGAGTTCACCTGGCTTTCAAATTCATAATCATTTCTCGAATGACTTCATTTCTAAAAAAGAGCGAAGGGATACGTTGGGCTTGGTTAAGATACATAAGTACGGTTTATAATCTTTTCTCCAGGAATTCTTTATAGGCATTGTCCATGTTATGATGCTAAATCCGATTGAATAGAAAGAATTTTAAGAAGCACAGGTTGTGTAATTGTCATGTCATGCCATAACTATTCTACTTGAATACACCACAATCAACAATCATTAATTATCCAGAATTAGAAAAAGAATGGAATCTACCTGCTTGGCTTATGCTAAGTAGAAAACGGGAATGAAAAAAAAGAAATTTCTCGTGTGCGATCCCTTTTCACGGTTACTTTATGGAGATTAGGACGCACAAAAGGATACACTATTTTGGGACGTCAATGACGGTTTACATGACATGGATTCCAGTGATTATGATATGAGAATGACTTGCAAATTGATAGTTCAATTTTATCTTTCCAGAGGTTTTGAGGATTTATGGTGCAATTAAGAAAGTAATTAATTAGTAATCTTGTGCAGTCAACATGAAACAACAAAACTAGGAATCTGCTTCGAATATATTTCGCCGTTAAAATTTTAACTCAGATGTCCGGCGTTGTAGTTCCTCATTTTAAATCACAACGTAAAATATATTTATTTATTGTCCAGATCTCATATTTCCCCGTATTTTATTATATTATTTGGTTTTCACTTCTAGACAGAGTGACTAACTGCCTTTTGCACATATGCAATGTACACAGCTTTTTGGTACGTGTACACACGCTAATCTTGTCCCAATCGCAATTTAACTAACATGTGTACATGTAAAGTTTTTAGGTACATCTGTACACACAAAAACGTCTCTCTTAGGATTACAGATGTTGGCACGTTTTTTAACCCTTTCACTCCGGCTCTCATATCTCATCTCATCTCCCTTGTCTCGCTTTTGATCCGACTGAACGCACATGGCGTAGAATACGCAAAAACAGAAGACAAATGAGAGCTTTAGGTATAGCATTGAATATCAGGCACAGGCGAGAGAACCCACGACCAACATGAACGGAAATTGATACATATTATTTCAGCATTGTTTTCTCTGAGCTTTGTTAAAATTTTAAGAAAGAAATTTTAAAAACTCGCGAGCTAAAGTCGTTTCTCGTTTTCATATAAAATGGCGGTGATGGCTTTCCTGGTCCTGAAATGGTGTTTGGAATTTCGCCGAAAGACTGATGATGACACATGACACTCACATCGCTTCACGCGTCAGACTCTTCGGCGAATTATATCTTTTGCGAATGCATTTCCTTCATTCAAGTTTTCTACTTCGAAATTCTATATGTCCTGTCCTGAGCAATTAATCATATTTGATCTTCATCCGAATTTTTACCAGAATCGATATAGAAAAAGACACACGTGAACAACTTTTCCATTGTTCTCGGAAAATTGTGTCCGAAAATGGTTGAATGACTATAACAATCAGATCAATTTCGTCAGAGACTACACCAGACATTTCGTCTATAAATTCTGTAGCAAAAATCTCTCTTCTGACGATAGTGACGACATGACGAGGCTACTACTCCGTAAGTTCAAAAATATTTATGATGATGACGCATTACATTTTTAGCTGACCTTTTTTGCTCGTTTTCTTTCACGAAATGTGAATGCATCATCATACTCATAATCCGTCATGTAAAAGGGTTGTCCAAATTTTTCACGGGTGTCCATCCAACTTTCCACTTTAGGGAAATGACAGTGCTGACGGTGAGGTGAGTGCTTAGCAATGTTAATACGGACGTAATGTAAATAATACGATTTCAGCTTAGAACTTCTTTTTGGACATGTTGTCAATTTTTCATGGTTTCATCCATAAATGAATTGGGCAGAGCGAAAAGGTACGTGTATAGCAGCATTTATCATTGGATTTTTCATCATTCTTGAGTATCATTCACTTGACACTTTTTTGGAGGCACATACCAAATTGAAATTAGTAACTGGCATAACCCAACTAAAAGAGGGCTACTGTCACTCTCGGACAGGTGATCACTGATCGCATGGAACTTGTTTCGTTTAAATTATGATAAGATATGCGATGACATTGCATGAAAAACTTACAACTTGTTAATCCCATTTTTGATCATGGTTAAAAAGATGAGGACCAGGAGCAAAAAAATAGGCTTGAAGTAGGAAGGCATAATAATATTCATTTACAAATCCAAAAACCCTTTTCTTGTCACCGTTCTCTTTATTTGGAAAAGGAAGCCAAAAAACAGGTACAAAAAATATATCTTCGACTGTGTTACATATCGTAATGAATATTTTTGTCAGGTTTCCGATTAGTTCTGCTGGTAAAATAAATACGGCATGAGAGAGATGCTCGGCGTAACTCTATCCGAAATCTCGACACTATCGTCGTGTCTGGTCTGGTCTGGTGTGCATAGTGCAAGATTGCAACTTCTGTTTGGAAAAATGTAACAAAAGAAGGAAACTAACACTTTACTCTCTTCCCCTTTTGGCTTGCATCAGGCATGCATCACATTTCATTCTATTTATGGTAAAAAAGGGGTAGAAAAAAGTCGTAGCTTGTTTCTCTCTCTCTCTCGTAAAGTAAAAATAGTAGATCTGCGTGTTGACTGGCATGGATAGCATGACATTCGCCGTCATGTCCACGCGATCTTATAATATATGTAGTTTGTGCATGTGTTCGACTTTCGACTTTCGAGGTTCTGAAGAAACAAGTAATAAAAGCGGAGAGTAAGAGTTTGGAACGGTGACGAAGAAAAATAGGTGCGCGTGCTAGAAATAGCACGCTCAGCTCACTCTTGTCATTCTCTTCTTGCGTTTTTATGCATCTGCAACTCTCCAACAAAAATGACAATGACAACAAAAAAGTATCTAGAGTTGGCCGTAAAACAAGCTGAGAAAAAAAACGTGTGTTGTAGTTGTAGAGCGTGTTACATGTTACAACATAAGTACACTCAGGGTGGCTTGGGGTTATCTTGATCTTCCAGATTTTGAAGTGTGTAACGTGATAAAGAAAGAATTTGAGATGTGTGTGTGTGGGACATGAAATGTGCAGTGGTAGAAAGATGCAAAAAAAATATGTTATATTTGCTTGCACAAGAAGATTGAGAATGATGTTTTCATAAAGGAATGCTTTTGTGTGATTATGGGCGAAGGAGTCATCACCACAAGACACAAGAGGCGAAGTATGAAGAAAACAGTGTCATTTTTATTGCTCTGGATTAGTCGCGATTATCATAAACTGGACATATTATTACTTCTACTCAAAGTTTTGATCCGCAGACAAAAATAATTATTGCAGCGATGACAAATATATATGCTTTAGCAATAATGCACATTCCTTCCAGACAAGGTTCAAGAGTCAAGATGACAGCTGCGTTCCCACAAGAAAGCGAGCGACAAAAATAATTTTTGTTGTAGTTCTTCTTAAATGTACCCAATTCTCTTGTTCAGCAAAGAAGAAAGGGTAATTGAAGATTAAGAAAAGGAGGAAAACGCAATGACACACGAGAGCAGCAAAGAATTGGAGTGAATCAGCTTCAGTCACTTGGAACACAAGTGGTTGTGTGTATGTGATGATTGTGACATTAGAAGCGCCGCTGTCACGTACTCTGTGCAAAAAAATATGATCTCATGTTATTGCTTTTTATGACCTCATACAACGATAATATGACTATTGAGCTCTGTGTGTAAAAATGGGGAATCAGCTACTGGAAAATTATCGTGGTAACTTGTCAATCGCTCCGTTCTCACGAAGATTCTTAACTTAACGACATTTAAATTTGTTTATGTCTGTAAGCCTTTTTTAATTGTAGTAAACAGAAACAGTTATGGAGTTTGTAAATATTTCGCCGCTTTCTTACTTTTCTAATGCCAACAACTCACGAATAGACTGACTTGAGTGAAATCGTTTGTTTTTAAACACAAGAATTTTTTAAATAATTTATATGTGAATGTCTTGTATACTTATTCAAACCGAACTACCAAAGCACTTTTAGAAAAAATATTTGCCAAGTCATTACATATTCTAGCATAAACCAATGCAAGACTCACCCTCATCTCAAATGCAAAAACAGAAACTTGGAGCAAAGTCAAATACGCGACAATCCTTAACAAAGCTACTAACCTAGAATCAACCGAAATTACGATGACTTTCTCCTTATTCCGTTTTCTAAATCGCGTAGCTCTCCAACCATGATGATCCTTCAATTTATTGAAAAAGTAACGAATCCCACTCTCGTACAGTATGGCGGAGAAAATTTTCACCATTTTTGTTCGACTTCTGGAATGTACAGCGAGAAAGGCAAGGTTGCTTCCATACTTCCTTGGAACGTAGTGGCACTTGACTTTAAAATGTTCCTCTCGAACACCAACTATCCCATAATATTGCGAGTATTCTTGCAATGATGTGCGTAACTCTGTGGAAATAGTGCGCATTAGTGCAATCCCCTTTTCAATTTCCATTAGAGCACTTTGCACATCATCAAAGTTCTTTTGGAACACCGGAGCAGCCCAATATTTTTTCGAACGAATATTTCCCAGAAAATTCTCCGATTTTAGCGAGTGTTCCACATAAGACACGATGAAATTTTGCTTCAGGCCCTCCACCGTCATGTTAGTCCAGAGTCCGAGTGTTGATGGATCTTCGTGATGGCTTTCCATCAATGGCACCTGGAGCTTATACCCTCCTTCCAGAAGCTCTTTTAAAGTTTGCTTCGTATACGGTTCCGGTGGAGCAATCATTTTCCCAGTCATCTCGCAACTGTACATGAAGTGAAGTAGATGTGTTGCCAGAACGTAAGTCAAAATGAGGAAGTTTCGCTCCGTCGCACCTTCCTGGAACATGACTGAAACGGTTTGAAAAATAACACTTGCAGCATGCTTTGAAAACGTGAATGCTGTAGTGAGGGCCATTCGCAAAAGTGTAAATAAAATGGAAGAAACTGCCAAGCTGACCCATATGCCGAGGTCAAAAGGATTCCCCAAAATGCCTAGAATATGAGAAGTTCTAGCATCCAGGTAATTCTCACAGTACCCCAATTCCATAAAATTTGTGTCATCTTGGAGAAGGTGTGCCGTGTCAAGCTGTAAATCTTCTAGGTATCCCGTGTTAAACACAGACCAAATTATGTACGCTTTGAAGTAGACATTGAGCCATACAGGCTCGATGAAATCCCCATAAATCACGGTGTAATTTAAATGAAGCTCCAGTGAATTTAATACAAATGTGGTAACTTCGTAACACGACAGTAACTCCAACGAACGTGGCTCTTTCCTGAAATATAAAAATGGCTCCTTACACAGCTTCCGATTGTTCATATTCAACTCTCCTAACCGAGGCGCATTCACATTTACTAAACCCTTCTTCAACCTTAAATCACCTCCAGGGCTTGAGTTGACCAAATACATGGTGAATTGAGACCTGAATACTGTTCTTTCCGTAAGTTCCACTTTCTCCAATTCACAATCAAAACATGCCCAAATCACTCTAGACATATAAAAGCTATTACTATTGATGATCACCACAAAGGACAACATTGGCGAGGTAAAAATTGCACTGTGGAATTTAGTTGGGAGTGCCCAATCTTTGTCGAATGTAAAAGAGAAGAGGAATGCGTTGTTAAGATGTTGAAGTCGCCGCATCCCGTTTATGTAGGTTAGCCACATTCCCCAATTTTTGTAGTAATTGATTTCCCATAAACTTCGAAGATCGGTGGAAATGTGCGCCACGTCGGTGAGAATAATAGAGCAAGAATTACTGTTTGGTCTGTGTCTGGATTTATCTGGAACGAAGGTCGAGGTTCCGAACAAACTCGGTGAAAGATCAACTGTCACTTGCAAAATATTTAGTTTGATATCCATAATAATCCAGAACAAATTTTCATCCTGGTTACTTTCAATAATGTAGCTGAGCAAACTGTTCATCCGAATGCTGTTAGGGGGAAGAGGCACTGTTTTTGATGAAATGCGAGCGACGCAAATAGTGCAGAATGGATACTTTTCGAAATTGATTTCCAGGGGAAAGGAGTGAGAGAATGTTATCAGGAAAAATAGAGGGAAAAAGTTCATTTTGGAGGCCTTTTGAAAAAGTGAAAAGGTAAAAAATTTCTACACTCGGAGGAGACGACTGAGAAGAGAAAGCAATCGATTGATTGTGGTGAAAGCAGAAAAAGCTGCCTCGAACAAGAAGTTTATTCCATGAAGGACGATTCAACAACGCCTACTGAGTGACGGAATATAGTCTGATCGTGCATGTTTGCCTTGAATTGAAATTACATATCATTATTCTCACATGTGAATAATTTATGAATATAACATTATGAATATAATTTCCTGCTTTCGTGTACGTAGACGGTATTTAAGTCTTCTTCATGCCTTACTCCGGGACACAATTACGCATTATCGGTAAAATTGTTGTTCATATTTGCAAACGAGCTTTTAAATGGACGAAACACAGAAAATCAATATTCTCATTTCCTTTGTATTACAGAATAATTTATTCCATTATAGCATTTGTAGAAGCGATATGTTTAATCAGGCGGACTCTAAATTCTTTGCTTTGTATAACTCACACATCGTATAAAATATTTTCACAAATTACGTGCGCTTTTCAACAAAGTAGGTTTTTTGGGTTTAGGTCAGAATGTTTTCAGGGCTTAACTAATTTGATGTGTTTCCTCAAATTGGTCTTGTTGGGAGACTTAAGTCGAGGTCGAGACTATTGGATCTTGGGAGTAGTGTTGTAATAATAATTATTGTAGCCCAACCAAAGATGCCAAGGGTTCCGTTTTTATAACGTTTGGTTCCCTTCGATGATAACAGATGCCATAGGCAGCGCTGCTGTATATTCATAGAGGCGAATTGAGTGACTTGTAGGATTTCTTACAAGCATTCACATACGCGTTGGTCTCCGACTCACTGCAGCAGGAGAGCTATTCCTTGTGGAAAATGCACACGTCTGGGTTGGCTTCGACTATATGATAAAAGCTATATGAGATGATGCATAAGGTCAAAAGTATGTGTGTTAGTGGTTATGCATAAATGAGAGGCTCTCACACAATTCTGTTTAAATTTTTCATTTTAAATTGTTTTTTAATATTTATTTTCGCGTATATATTTTTTTGTTAAAACTCGCGTCTTGTTTGTAACACTTTTCCATCATCAAATCTCGCTACACAGTTTTCTCAGTAAAAAAAACAAGTACAATTCAAGTCCAATTTTAGAATGTATTATCGCACTACATTGCCGTAAAAGAAATACATAAATTTGTTTTACTACTTAATTTATCAAATCCAATTGTTCCTCAGCACAATGCCGAAACTTAAGTACATTTTTCCACTTCTTCTTTGTGAGACCGGTACAAAATGAAAAAACTGTAAGACGTAACCTTCCATTGTGAACTATAATCGCTCCTTCATACTTCCCTTTTTATCTTATTAATCAATGGAGATCAGTGATATCGAAAAGAACAATTTTTGTATACTTCAAAAACTCTACACTTTACATAATTATGTTGACTATATTACAAGTTGTATATGCACACAAGTCTATATATTAACTTAAATGGTTATTTTTATGTACATTGAAAAATTCGTATGGATTGTGCCATCTTCAAATCAGTTACGATTTGCTTTGAATCTTAAAAGCTAGAAAATAAACTAGCTAAAATAATTGTACAATATATATTCCTACTAAAAACAAACATTTGACACATGCACCCGAGAAAACCAAACAAAATATCGTCACTTCTTCCTTCCTCTCTCCTCTTCCTAAAAATTAAATATATGCACTCGGTAAATTATAATTATTACACAACTCTCATGTTCAGAAAAACATTACTTTTCATATTTTTTTCTACAATATTATATTGTACAAAGTTGTAAATTTCTACAAGTTATTCATTTTTTGGAAATCACAGACACAAAACAAAAAAACAATCTTCGAAAAATATTACTTTCCTTAAAATTAGATTTTTAGTAGTTTTAAAGGTAAAAATTAAATAAAGAAGTCTACTGCTGGTTGATGTTTTTTTTAGTATTTTACCCCTTTTTTATAATAAGTTTTTAGAATGCAGAAAAAAATGTTTTGCGAGAAATAACAAATCTCAACTTTTCTTTGTCTCAAAAAAATCTCTCATTCCGATCTTTCAACTCTCTCAACCATATCATTTGATTTTTGTTTAGGAACTATTTCTCTATTGTAAAGCTTTCTGGCGATAAGAGATACTTTTGTTGTTGAGACATGAAAAAAAAAGTTGAGACTCTTCTTCAAGTTGGATTAGAAGAAGGACCACCCGAGACATATTTATAAATCACTTTGATTGAATCATTACACATGAGATGAGAGAGGAGATAATTGGGCTGGAATTCCACTCTAATTTCCCATGTCACCCAGAGGAAAACCGGCATCAGACTTGCGCTCTGCTGCTCTTTTGCTCTTGTTTCTCACTTTTTGGCTTCGTGTCACGAAAATTGGGAAATTGGAGGTAGCAGATGGATTGTTTGCGTTCTCCTCGATGCCGTAACCTTCTCTTTCCACTTGGTTGCATATCAAAAATCCATATCGATCGATTAGCCCAAGTCATGCTCATGACTCCTTTAATTATTCAACGTCTCACTCCCCCTGACTTCCTCTATTCCTCTTTGTGGTTTTTAGGTTGTTTGGTAGTTTGCTGTTTTCCTCTCGTTCTAACAATTTTTTTCTGCATTCTCTTCTTCTTCTTCGCATGTTGTTTGTAGTACTTCTTGACTCCATCCTCTTCCCCTCCAAAAAATACGAAACTATTTTACAGGCAAATATACAAGGATCGGATGTACACCAAAATGGAACTCGCTCTCTCTCCATCTTCCTGCTTTTAGGTATTTATTTTATTTTCATTTTCTTTGTAGCACACAGTCGAAAGCAGATGAGTTGAAGAAGAGTAGTTCTGTCTTTCTCTCTTGGTGTAGCATATTTTCCAAACGTTTCACTTTTAGCAGGAGACAGGTCTTGTGTCAACATCAGCAGAAGGCGACTTATCCATCAGTTGTGGAATCTGAAGGAAAAAAAAGAAGAGAAACCCATGTCATTAGATACTACGTTCAAAATAAAGTTAACAAAGGATAATAATATCTACCTTAAATTTACTACTTTACTTGCAAATTGTAAAAACACACAGATATATACTTTGTCTATTCAAAAAAAGTCACAGTCATAAATCATGTTTTTGCTTTGTCGCAGTAAAGAAAAATAGAAGAAAAAACAATCTCTCTCTCTCTCTGGTTTTTTTGCCAAAATCAACTTACAACTCATTACCCCTCTCGACAAAGTATAATGTAACAAAAATGAATGAAAGAACCATCTATATTTTTTTTCTCAAAAGGAATTTTAACAAAGGGAAGCATTATCAAATACTCCATTTTCCCATTCAGAAGCTAGATACAATATACAATTCACTAAATCATCGTTGGAGTTTGGAGTGAGGATTTGAGCAACTCAAAAGAAGGAGAGCATTTGCATTTTTGAAAAAGTCATTAAGCTTACAAAGATAAAGAGAAGCAGCTATAGTTTAGTTTAGTAATATAAAGACTAAAAAGATAATTATTTATATATTAGTTTTATGTACCTTTGGTTTTTTTGAAGCGAGTAGTGTTTTTTACACAAAAGACTAGGGTTTTTTAAAGGAATTATGACGATCATGACGATGATGATGAAGAAGGATGTGTCATCACAGAAAACAAAAAAAAGTAATGAAGAGCGACGAGAAGGAATATAAATAGAGTGAGTAGTCATCATCCCCATTCATCTCAGAAGAAGACGAAGAAGCTTATTTTTTTCGCTCATCGTTGAGACTGTGGCGACCAGACCACCAACCAAATAGTTTGTTTTTTTTTCGCAGAGGGAAAAAATATATATTAAGACAAGGCGAGAAGAGAAGTGATATCGGCATCAGGCAGATTTGATTTTTTTTTCGTCAGCACAGCAGGAAATATAGAAAAAAGAGAGAAAAATATTATTAGATTAGAAAATATTATTTGAAAATTTTAGTTTATAGTTTTTAAAGTTTGAAGAAGATGATTCCATTTTTTACAGTTGTGCACTTTGCGCACAGTTTTCATCATCATGAAGAAAATCATGATGAAGATGAACTGCAGAGATGTGTGAAATTTTTTTCCTCTTTGTACCGTACAGAAATAGAAATGTCACACTGAGAAATTCTCTATATAATTTTTTGTTCTGTTTTTCTTTCCTTCTTTCAGCGATAATCTCTCAATTCGATCTGATCACTCCGATCTACGCTCCGTTTCCTCAATTGTTTGTGTGTGGAAAGCATAGAGAGCTGCGCTGTACAGCAAAAATATATAATTCTTTTTTCAACTGAAGAAAAAATCAACAGTTTTGTAACTCCGTGTGAGATCTTTTGCATACCCTTACGAATGCCAAAGTTTCATTCATGATTCACATTTTTCCTAAACGAAAATCTATTCCATTCCAGTGTTTGGTTTGTTTGATGATGAATCGTGAATCGTATCTGATTTAAACCAATCAACTATGCTCATTTCCCATTCAAATGTGGCCAAGTCTACTAGATCTCTACTAGCTCTAGAATGAATTCTACATGCAACAACGATTTGAAGACAAAAATGCTTTTGCTGTTTATATTTTTTCTAGCGAAAATTGTAAATAATGATGTTGACGATGATGAGGATGGCCGTTACATATTATGTGTTGCTTGAAGCACACCCGTTTCTCTATCAATCTTCCCTTCCCCTTCTCTCTCTCTCAAATCTCAAAATGCTTTACAAATTTTCTTGCTGAGATTTGGAGATGTGAGAGAGACACGAAACAAAAAATAATATATTCTCCTTGGATAAAGGCCGTTACACGTTCAGTTCAGCGTTATATGTTTTTTTTGCAATCTCCTCTCACACATCTCGAGGATTCGGCCAGGTGTGCAGTTTGTGCACCACCACACATACTACAATTTTCGCATCTCTCTTACACAGTGAAAGTCTCTTCTTGTCACACACACAAAAAGTGTATATAGTTGAAGCTGAAGAGAGCTGTTATAAGTTGCTGAGCTGAGGTGCTAGAGGCAAAGTCAAGTAATGTACGAGATGAGAGAGAGAGAATGCACGCTTTTGCTCTCGCATCTCTTTTTCAACTTTAGTTTTTTAAATGGTTGCAGCTGTGTGTGCTATTTCCTTGAGAAGACGATGATGATGATGACGACGAGGACGAGGAACGATGATGATGATGTTATATTGCCACAATAATGATCATAATAATATGGTTTCAGGCTCTCATCTTTTTCTCTATTCCACCAGCCGTGCTAAAAAGTACGTTCAACGTGAACGCGGTATGTGTGTGCTTTTAAAACACAACATCGTCTAACTCCATTCTCCTATACCTTCGCTGCTGATGTTGTGTTGTGTTGAAGCCATGAAAATTGCAAAATAATGTTTCACAACAATGTAAAATGGGATTCTTGACAAAGTCACGTTCGTCTTTGAAAAGAATTTGGAGAGAGAGAGGCGAAGAGCGAGAAGAGATTTTTTGAGAGAATATTATGCGGCGGTGGTGGTGGTGGATGCTATGAATCATTTTGGTCGTGTCTTTTGAGTAAAAACGCATTTATGATCCTGAGCTTAAAGCTCGGTATTTTATTTTATATGTACCCTGGAGCTATCACACGGCATTGCAAAGTTCTTTTTTGTGGATGAAACGATTGATCATGTTGAATGAGTGAGTAGAAATGTGCAATCAAGTTGAACATTATAACATCACACATTCTTGTTTCAATTTTCGAATGCAGTCGACCATCTCATTTTTCAAATATATTTTGGAATTTTTATTTTTTTTCTGAGAAAATTTCCTATTAGTTCCCCTTGGCAGATTACATCTCTCCACTTCAAAACTTATATTAATCAAGCGAAAGAGTCAATTTCTTTCTTTTTTATATTGAAACTCGTGAGAAACGGAGGAAAATCGTGATTGGGATTTTGAGAAAGAGGCTTTATAAAAAAAGAGAGATATTGTGACTTTTGTGACTCTGACTCATGCTTTTTGAATGAGGGGATGAGAGGATATAGAGGATTGAATGGTACCCGAGAGACTATTTTCAGTCTTTTCTCGATTGAGTAATAAAAATAATTTTTTTTCTTCTACCCCATACTCCACATATTTTAATACGATAAGCCCTCCATTCACTCTGAACTTCTTAGGGAAAAGGAGTTGGAAGAAGAGGAAAATGATTTTGTGAATGAAGCCAGCTGTACAGCAAGAAAATGACCAAGTGTCTGTCTCTCTCTCTCTGTGAAAACCTTAAACCGCATAAACCGGAACTGACTGATGACTGGTTGTGGTCGAGTCGGTGGTGGTGGTGGAGTATTGTACGACTGTGAATTGGAAAAATTGGGAACAGAACCGAGCATGAAAATAATTGTGTTCAAGAGAGGGCTACTTTTGGCATGATATTTTTCGTGGATAGCTCAGCTGCACAAAAATTTGTTGATGCACGTGTGCACATTTTCCACTGCGTAAGCTCCTGAACAATTGAAAAGGAAACCACGCATATGCATACCATCGTCATCAGAGAGAATCTGATTCTGAATGAAAAATAACGTTGACCAAGTGTCCACATCCCAAAAAACACTAATGACTTCAGTGTAATTACAGTCATCGCCAGTCAGTCATATTTTTCTATCCTTTTTTTTCCACAGAAATTCCTCTACGTGAAAAATCCCCCAAAAAAATCTATTGTGCTTCTCAGGTACACTTGCACTTGCCAAATGGGAAGCGCAGATGTTCCAAAAACATAAACTCTTATCAATTTTTTCTGGTGGAAATTGATAAGCTCTACCTGAGTGCATCATATGCCGCCAGTGAGCTCACACTTGTAAACTTTGTATCATTTCATGATTGATGTCTCTATTTTTCGCACCCAAAAACGCTCAACTTGTGTCAGTAAATAGTTTTGGTGTTTATGTTGATGTGGAAATCCTGAAAGAGTGCGATAAAGAGTCCAAGCCCAGAATACGATAACAGAAAATGTGATGCGGAGATTTTTTCTCGTTATGCAGATGCAGATGGTCAATGAATTTGATCATCCATGTGCACACGATATACAATGTTCATCATCATCATCAGCATATCGTGAGTATGCGCTCAGCATAGCTTTGCATTGCATGATCCCATTAATCAGAAGAGTACATCTGTATGACCTCGACTGGCAAATGAGTAAAAAAAAGTCACACACGAAAGTATAAAAAAATTGGACGCTGGTCACATCAGCGCAGCTGCATGCACTGAAAAATATATCTCGTAATCAAGACAAAAAAATATATCATGATTGTGATCATGAGTGTAAATATAATTCTGTCCTCTCTGTCTGCAGTGGAAGCTATACTACACAGCCACACAACCACCCTCACAATCATCAAGTCAACTCATCACTTCCTCATTAAATGCAGTCAATATACGAAATAAAAACATGGCTTCGTATTATTTGAACACTTGAGGAGAAAAAGTGAAGCAGAAAAGGATATGGGCACAGGTGCATCCCCAAAAATCACAAGTTACCCCTTTTCTCCCTTTTTTACAGCATTTTGGGAAAACAATTGTATGCCTTAAAATGAATGAAGCTTGAATCTCTCAAAACAACATCAGCTTTTGACCTAATAAAACACTAATTTTGTAAAATAATAATTTACTCACAAACTAGCTACTCGCATTGGATTGGGATTTTTGAATGTTTTCGTTTTTGATGAAAAAAAGTTAACCCTTTCTAAAGTGAACATGTGAGTTGTAAGGTGTAATGAGATGTGTTTTCGAAGATGAAGATGGCTGTACTAGTGTAGGTATACTAAATGTATGCTAGTGTGAAGAAGAAGCACAAGTTGAAGGGGGAAAATTGTATGAATGATGAAAAGTCTCTCATCGTGATGATGATGATCATCATCATTTCCACTTGTGTAATGACCACTCTTCTCTCACAGTGTGTACTATATGCTGTCATATTTTTCTGTGTCGTCATCATCATCATCACCATCAACATCTCATCGTGATCATGATCATCGTCAGGTGCAGGTGGCTCGGTGGCTGTTCTCAGCTCTCAAAAAACTTATTATCTTTTTCTTGCAAAAAATATGTATCTATCTTCTACGTTGTTCTATTCACCCCATGCATAGGTGGTGGTAGTGAATGGTGCAATTTTTTTACTCTGAGCTGAGAGTAGAACAACAGAAAATTATACTTCTTTTTCTTAAGAAAGAAGTTTTGGCTTTGTTTCATCTCTCTCTCCTTCATGACGAGGTGGTTTTATGCACTGATTTTTCTCAAGAGAACCTCAACTCGGAGCTGTTCACACGGGAAAAATGAGTCGGATGAGGTTGAATGATGAGAACAAAATTATTCTATCACGTATATTGTTTTTCACATTTGTGAGTGGAGTATATAGAGGGAAGAGGTGTATATAGTAATATAATCATATAGACTCATGAGAGAAATGAGAAACAGGAAAGAAAATTGCAAATTGGAGGTTGACTTTTGACGGAAGTTCTCATCGTCAACAATCATATTACACTCGCAAAGTCACAAAGTTGATAAGCGGAGGAGAAAACTTTAAAGCTTGACTGCTCAAGGAGCATAGCAAATTTTTGTGAATAAGATTCAGATCAGTTAGCAATTCACAAAAGTGCAGTTGAGTGTGAAGATTTATTTTGTAGCAAAATGGAATCATCATTCATTTTGAAAAACTGAAATTCTTTTTTCTGAATGAAAAAGTATTTGAATTTGAAGCAGTGGAGCGAATAAGTTGTGACGTATTTTTTCTTGATATTGCAAGAAATTTTAAATGAAAATGATGTCGTTATCTAAATTATTATCCCTGACACTTTTCTAAAACTAGAGAGCATTTTTTTGAGATGGAATGAAAAATGTATTTACCTCTTGTGAAGCACAACTTCCACTGGAAATGGTATTGCTAGGGTTAGAGATCACGCATAATGGTTGTCTATGGTGGTGGTGGTGACTGGAGGTATTATTTACAGGTGAGGTGGTGGCGTTTGGTGAGGAGGAGGTCGTACTCGCGTTGATCACGTTGAGAGTGATCGTGGGATTGACAACGCTCATCATGGACTCCATGTCGAAGTCATTGTTGCATGGAGGCAAGCCAAGGGTTTGTCTCAAGTCCCGAATGTAGTCAATCACGTATGTGATCACTTCCAGTTTTGAGAGTCTGGAAAAGGGTGAAATCATTAATTTTAGTTTTGAATTTACAACTCAGTTACACTCTTAATCATAACTTCAGATGCCACCAAAAACAAAACTGACCTGACATTTTTAAGCTGCGATTTCATACAAATTATTTTTATTATTGGCGTCGACAACTTACTTTCTATTCTTGGGCATGAAGGGTACGAGCTCCTGGAGCTTGTTGAGGTACGCCTTAATCTCCGCATTTTCCTCCTCCTTATGATGGTGACTGTGATGTTTCGCTTTGTGCACCTTCCCATCCCGAACTCCTCCAATGTGGGAGTTATTCCCAGTGGAATCAATTTGAGCCTTCATTTTTTTTATTTTTTTTCCGAACTTCACACTTCAAATTCACAAAATATTTCCTTTCTTGATTTCTTCTCGCTAGAACTCGAGCACACTATTTTCCTCGAAAGAAATCTTGTAATTTCTCACCACAAATCAACTTGTTCACTTTTTCTGCAAAAAATTGTAAACTCACAAAAATATATTTATGATTTACAAGAGCACACTTCTTAAAACTGAGTCTTCAACCCTTTTATTTATTTATCTCGTTTCAAACAAGAGAGTTATTCAATGTGTAAAATAGGTTGGGTTTTGTTCAAGTCAGAGTTTTGGACTTAGAAAATATTGATATACCTTCTCGCTCATATACTTACTCTTTTCTTGAACAACACAAATATTTTTTGAGAACGTTTCGCTACGAGAGCTAGCTCACAACTGAAACCTTCTCTGGTGAGAACACTCACTCTTTATACCTAACTACCCCGATAGGGTGGTATGCTCAACACAACAAACTCTCTTGCACACTCGTATACTCTCTTCTGCTCATGTCCTCTCCTGATCCTTTTCCCCTTCTCTCTCTCTGCATCTGGCTCACTGCTTTTGATCACTTTTTTGGTCAGATGGCTGCCTCTAAAAGGCATAAAACGATGGGAACTCTCCACCCAGCGCTTGTTCACCGTCACATTGGCCAGCTGCGTTCTCATCATCCTTCTTCGTCCACGGTACTACATATCTCTGCTCCCTTATCCTCTTGTTCGGAATGTTCCGACTCCGACAATTTCGCCCTCAGAAAAACACACGTATTCCGTCAAATACATTCCTTTACATGGGCAATACATAATATTCCTGGAAAAAAAGTTTGTATATATGTGCGTATGTATATTCTCCTATGTACTTTTTTCTCCATGTTCCAGTTCCAGGTTGCAGTGATTGTGTATGTCGTAGTGCTCATATCTTCATGGGAAAACGTATGCTGTTTTAATGACCCTTCGGAGTTTTCACTATTTTCACACATTTCCACCCTTCAAGTGCTCATATGCTAAATATTTTGGATTGCACAGTGCACATGCTCATATAAACATTTTACATTGTGTGACATGATGATGATGATCATCATCATCACAGTCTCAATCACGATCAACTTCTAAGCACCGTATCACATGTGTGCTTATATGTATTTGGATAGGGTGATACACATGAGTCGAGAGGGTCCTTGCCCCTTCCAATCCAAATTTTTTGATCACTTTTTTTCATCCACTAGCTTGAAACATATATTATTGTTATCTGGACCCTAAAATCAAACCAAGTCTGTTTTCTCACCGAGAGCGAACCCTACCAAAAATGTTGTATATAAAAAGTAAGGTAGCAGTAGCAGGGCTCAGAACTTTTTTTTGCATGTATGTGTGTATATAATTTTTTTGATATAAAACACCTTGATCAGGTGCATGCATACCTCTCACAAATGAATGAATACATGAAAAAAATAACCTTTCGCTCGCTCGGTCAACTCAGCTGCTCTTATATGCGTTCGGCATTGTTTAAGCCATTGGTGTGGCATATGTTTTTACCCTATATCGATGCTTCTCATGGGAAACTGTTTTGTTCGGAATTCACTAACAAATTAAAATTATGTGTAAAAAGGGTGCCATGTGCGTTGCAATATAAATGTATAATATACTAAATGTGCGTATGCACTTTTGGAGTTGCAGATGCAGCGAAAAAAGAGACAGATGCGGGTATCTCTCTGGTCAAAATGAAAAAGTCAACCGTTAGAAAAATTTCAGTGGCTTCTCTCCTCTGTTTCGGAAATGACAGATGTAATTCGGATCACTGGAAACAAAACATCTGTAAAACTGTTTTGTTCATAGGTGCAAGCTAAAATACACAATTTATACAAACACTTCATCGATCCTAATCTAAATACGGTTAAAGGGTTCAATTAAGAAATTTGTGTTGGACAATAATTTTGTGTGACTTGAAATTTTTATATCACACGTGTTCAAGTTCATAAATACCGTAACCATATATTCCCTTAAGATGGTTTTTTTCCTATTGTTTCTTCCAGACTGTGATAATCCGTGTTGGCGACTTTTTATTCTGGGCAACAATGACCCCCCGATGGGCGACGGTCAACAAGCTCGTTTTCTCAATAGCTATTGCATACATATCACACGCACACATGCATATAAAAACCTTCTCTCTCTCTCCATTCATATTATGCCTGGGTTGAGTCGAAGTTGAAGTGAAGCGAGAGAAGACAAACGATTGTCTTCAGTTTCAGTCTTGATTTGACCATCGTCAGTCATGCAATAAATCAGATGTCATGAACGAATATCCATCTCGAAGCAACAAAAAAAGCGACGCGGACAGTAAGGTACAAAAGTGACTGATGATGAGGATGACGAGAGACAGGACCGAGTGACTGGTTTGGCTCACAGAAGCTATCATAGTCCAAAGTAAATCCAATCCATATGTGTACAGCTTCAGCTAATACCATTATTTTATGACCTGGCCGTAAGTGAAGTTTAGATTTAAAAGGTAACAATACAGAAAGAAGTTGGGTTCTTCATCGAAACCTGGAGTTGTGGAGTGGTGGAAGGAGACTCACTTCTCATTTGCATATTCTCGCATAAATCTCCTCTGTCAGAGAAGAAGATGATGATGATTACCATCTGATTTAATATGAATAAATATGATGACAAGCTACTGAAAAAAATTCACTCACAAAAATTTGCCACACGCATACTACAACCATAATCGCAATCTACATCCACTTTTTAATGTTGACAGAGAACACATGCGAAACAGCGATATTTTTTGTGTGGCGAAAATGAAGTTGATGATATGACTATGACGGTTCATTAGTAGGCGGTGTGTTTTGACATGCTCACCGAAGCAAAACTCGTGTGATCTTCTCCATGTTCTCAATTAATCTTTTGCAAAGGTTCACGCTAAAGCTAAAACAACTTCTAATTAATTCCCTTCCTCAGGTTTGGGGAAAACATGTGTGTACATGTCGGATGGTAACAAGCCTCGTGAAGAATGAGTGGAAAAATGTGCAATAAATTTTTAGCTTGTTGGAGAAATATATAGCTTCTCGTTTTGGCGCATGTGGCTTCAATAAGTAAAATGCGTAAACTTGGCTAGATTTGTTCCGTATGTGTGTGGAGGACACGCAACATCAGTCAATGCACACTGTCATAAAATGTCAATATATGTTAGATCGTTATATTCAGTGTGGACATGAGTTCGTGCGCTCACAAATATGTCACAATTTATTGGAGCGTTGTCCTCTGAAAACATATTAGGCGCATATATGTAATATATTAATTTTCTTGGGAGGAAGAGTCAAGCAAAGTTAAAATCATATTCTCTGAGCAGACCAGTACCCAGTAAACCGTGTCACATTCTTGAGGAGTGGTCTATGGTCTGGTCAGAATATTTATGCTTCACTTGCTCGAGACGTTGAGACACATTCCAAATTTTTGTTGCCGGCCAAATGATGATGATATGATGACCCTTTCCTCTTTATGCATGTGTTTACAAAGAGCAAACCTCATCGGAAGATGTTGATAATGCATCATTTTCACACAGCAGCACACAGATGTGCATCGTTTGACGAGCGATTGACTGACTACAAGCCACAGCGCCGCGCAACCATCTAAAAATGGACATTGGACTCGTGGAAGTGCATTAAAAGTTTCTTCCACTTTGAAGGAGATCGATAATACGACGATGATGAGTATGACCATGTTGACGATTATTATGTTGAATGTTGAAGTGAACCGTATGAGAGCAGTGAGCATCAGTATGTAGGTTTGTCTCAAAGCAAACATTACGACGACACATGACATGAGCACTTAACAGAAACAAGGAGACGCATATTCTGATCTGATAATGATCTCGTTTTCTTTTCTCCGTCTTGAGAGTCAACATGAAATAAAGCTCTTTGGAAATATTCTATTTTTGGACTATTTTTCCCAAAACGTTTTCTCTTCGCCTTCCTCCTATCTTCTCGATACGCTTCAATGAAGATGAACTCTTCTGTTTTTTGAACGTGTGTGTATGTGTACTAACGCAATATTGTAAACCAAATTCCCATTCTTGTCCCGCACACCTTGAACTGATTTTTTTGGTGACATAACATAACCCTAGTTTCAGGAGAAATTCCCCCGATGGAGAACTCATGAATATTATGCCTGTAACAGTGTATCACACACAAATCATAGCTCGTGTACATTTTTAGAGCAACATTCATTCTTAACCCGTAACATCCGTTTCCAGTGTGTGCGTCAGTGAACGTCTGCCCCTGACGCAAGAATCTGCTGTAATCCAGGCGCTGCACAACTAAACAGAGCGATTTATTCAATAAATATGTAATCTATATCGAATATTTTCGACAAGAGGTGAGTGATGAATGATGAGATGAGACTTACCATATTTAACGAGAAAATAAATTTCAAGAAAATTGTGAAATATGGTTTGATCCCTTACCAAAGAATTCTAAATGACTGAAAGTGTACAGCAGTAGCAGAAGAAGCTTTCCATGTGTTCTTTTTTCTGTTTTTAGGATTGTGTATCTCTCGCTCGAGTCTTGATGAAGGTTTTGATTTTGATGGAAAGCAGTTGGGTGCTGGATCATATCACATTAATAATTCCTAAATATCGAATGCATTATTCAGGAAGATTGACAAGTGTACTTGGAATTTGTCAAAAGGAAAAAAATAACATGTGGCCTGTACCTTCTCTCCTTGTTTTGACAGGCAGATGCGAAAAAATTATTTTAGATAAAAAATGATAAATGCACATATGCGACTTCATAAGATATTATTACTTGAGAGAGAAGACGAAGGTGAATAAATTTAACAGAAGCATATATCGTTAAAAAATTTGCTACTTGGAGAGGGCGAGAAGGATGTCGGATGCAAGTGTTCATTTTCTTGAGTTTTAGAATATGAAATGAGATTATGATGGCGTGACTATAAAAATCTAGATTCTGAGCGGATATCAGTTCAAAAACAGAGATTTTATTGATTTTTTAAGAAAGATTTTGTCAAAATTAATAACAACATTTAACAGGAATTTGATGGATGTTTTCAGGTGTGATTTGCGTTGCAAGATATCCGAGTTTAGCAATCATCTTATTGATCAAGGTTTGGATTGTTTGTGTGAATTTTTAATGTTAAAATAGGAATAATATTCAGGTCAGTGGAACAGGGAAAATTATTCACAAGTTTTTTATGAAATCTTCAGCTTCGAGTCAGTCATATATTCATTATTCCTTTATTTTCATGCACATGTAACAAATTCAAGGGAATTTATTCATGATGCAAATTATTCATATAAGCCATACTCTTAGATGTGCTATTTGGAAACATGCAAAAATTGGAATAATATTATCTAACTGTGCTTATCATTTCATCGACTTCAAAAATCAAAACTGACAGCGTTATTCAATGTCGATTCAATAGTCTTCAGACCTGCAGCTGCAAAATTGTTGAACTTTTGTCTGGAACGACACGTTTTCTTGCAAGATTAAGATTTCTGGGGAGCCAATAATAATGCATTATTATTATATTCTTGTGTAGTTGGTCATGTGTCGTAGTAGCCATAATGACTTTAGGCCACCATCCGTGATCCCATCAACCTAGTTTTTCTTGGTTTTTACTGATTTTTCTCTCAAAAACAACGTTTTTTCATCCCTTGTTTTGGCCAGTTTCTTCAAAACAAAAAACTCACATTTCCCAACTAATTACCCTGGAAGAAGAAATGTGACGACCTCCCAGAGCAAACCGAAACCAAAATATGTTTTCTAAAAAAGTTTTACACTTGAGGGACCTTTGTGTAGGGACAGGACCCTTAAGAACACAGAGGATACTTCTGTCAAAAAAAAGTCAGAGGACAAGATGTTCTCTGTAAAGAAAGAAAGAGCTTCGTGTTTTCTCAGAGAGTTGAATTGGAGACTACGCCCAGTTCCGGCGACTTGCAATGTCTCACAAAATGATCCAGTCGAAAGTACAGGAGAGCTATCTGTAATCTTACTAAACCACAACATCAACTAAAAATAATGTAAGCGACGTTGTCACTTTCAGACGCAGTTTCACTTTTTGCATGAATTTAAAATTAATTGTTTACATATTTCTCATCAATTCAACTATACAATTTAATCATTTATAATTCTATATCATCTCATCTTAACAAAAGAAAAAGGGAAACACGAATATCGGAATTTAGGCACACGCCAAATAACCTCCCGAATTTATTAAAACAGAAGCATATTGTGTGTAGCCACACCACGTACGTCCTCCATCGCATCTGCTCTACATTTCCAAGCGAAAAGGAAATAACAGACTTGTAATGTGGAGTATGTGTGCACGTACATATGCATACAGAACGGATATAGTGATGTAATGATGATGATGACCTAACACACTAACACCCAACAAACTAAACCATCTCTCTCTTAAAAATTCATTCATTCAGTTTCAGCTTCAACTCTCATTCCAGCACACACGGCAGCCAAGGACCACAGACTCACGTCCTTCCGCAGCTCTGCTCACTCCGGAAGGAAGGAAGACTTCATTGGGAAACCAACATCTGACTTGATCCGGCTAAAAGCTGGATAAAAGGCTCGCCTTATGGCACATCCTTTTTAACTCGATCCAAATATATGATGATGCTGGTTAAAAGTTGATACGTATCAGGCCGGGTGGTAAAAAGCTGCGGTCTCTCCGAAATCAGCCGGCTGGCTCCCTTTTTTGCCCCTTCTCCTCGTCATATGCTTCACATTTTTCCCCATCTTCTACCAAAAACATTTCAATCCATATGCTCATGTTCCCCCCGATTCTTTATTTCAAATGCAAAATATAATAATTTTCGTCCGGCTTCTCTCTTGAAATATACGACAGACTTGTGTGCACACATGAAGCTCTCACCTTCTCCCATATTGTGTACATGTGCTTGTCGCTTTTATTACCTTTCGGGAAAAATATACCCGGGTAGTGCGTCTTCCGTCACCGTCAACCCACTTTCATTCTTCACCGGTTAAAAATAAGTAAGTAAAATTTTGTCACAAGGCAGAAGATGTGCATAGTATATGCTTACTAAATGGTCTTCCAATGTTTTTATTTTCCGGGATGGATTAAAAAATTTACGGGGTTGGAAGTTGGAAGGCTTGTGGCTTGTGCATATTATGTCGTGCCGGTATGCCTTGTGTGACTGCCCGTATTTTACATGAGCTTTCGAGAGAAAGGCCATGTGCTACTATCCTCTCGGAAAATTATAACCGTTAAAATCCCGTATTTTTCAGCTTGTTTCTCTCCTTCAGAAAAAAATATATTGCAGCTTGCCTCGCATCATCCAAAAAAGCTCTTCCCCCTAAACCAAGTACGTCTGTGTCCTGCAGACTAAAATTCTTGTAAATAATGTCAACCGCGATCAGTTTTATGATCGACAGATGTAATGAGAGAAATTCCAGGGAATATCATCATTTGTCTCGTGTAAATTATCCTTTCAAATATAATATCTTACTTATGCTAGTGAACATGGAGTAGAGCAAAAAAACATATTTTTTTCTCGAAGGAGATATACTGAATGCATATGTGCATATAGTATGCATTCGTTACATATTGCCATTATATTTTTCCTGTTTGACAAACTTAATGATTCCTGTTGGAAGGTGGCCAATAATGTGAGGAGAAAAAAATATGTGGTGGATAGCTATTTATCTGTGTACGCATGACTCAAGAGAAATTTTCTTTGAGAAATGAATCAGAAAATGTTTTATTATCATTGGGCGATCATTTAAAAAGTTTTCTTTTTTATAAAAAAAATTGTGAAGAAAATTTTTCTTCACATGTGTAAACTTCTCATTCAGAATAATTTGCATGTGTGTTGTATGTATAGCATGTGCGTCTACTTTTGGGCAGGCTTGAGTCATTATTCAATAAAAAGAAAACTATTTTTATCTTCTTGACTTGTCCTGTCAAAAGCATGGAAGAGGAAAAGGTAGTGATTTGCTTTCACGAGAGCGCCCACCGCCACGCCGGATCGCATCTGTTATTTTGGGAGGAGAAATAGGGGCGTAAATATTTTTTCTTTTCTGATCTTTTATAGTTTTTACATTTTAAAATTAATTTGATACATATTTCAATAACATCCGGTAGGTTTGGGGAAATAGCTTGGGATATAGTAGACACGTCGTGTGAAGTACCGAGTATATTTCCTATTTTTTTGTCAAAAGGATTGATTTGATATTTGATCAAAGTAATATGGAATGCAAACTGGCAATAACAAAAGTACCTGAACCAGATATCAGTTATGTTTGTGAGGTACTTTTACACACTTACATACAAAATTCAGGAAAAAAATAAAAAATAAGTGTAGCAATAATATTTTCGAGTCCAAACAACGTGTCGTAATACCCCACAAATGATGCTGCAGGTATTTGGGTTTGGGTGTGCAATAACGTGTTGATGCAAGTTACAATAAATATTGCATATTGGTCAAGTGGTTTTCTTATACTTGGCCAAGGTCAAGAAATCGAAGTAAACAAGATATTCAACACTTTTTTACGCATTTCAATGTCAACCCGTTACCGTCACTCTTAGCACATTGTGATTGTGAGTGGTCTCCTGAAACAGTTGGCATCATTCAATATTCCAGATTTCTGGATAATTTGTCTCAATTTCCATTTCCTTATCATAATCATATAGTGTGACAAAAAATACTTCTCGGATATGGTTGCCTTTACATATATGTGATCATATAAGAATCAGATAAGGATTATTTTGTCATGTCGAATTATTTATTAAATATTTATTGATGAAATTCAAATTGTCAATCTTTTCCTCTCATCGTCAGTGTACAGCGTTCCTAATGCGCAGAAATTTTTTGTTTTAAAATATTTTTTTACCGAAACTCAGACTGAGTCAGCTTCAGAATGTGGATCCGTTTCAATCTCAGCTGTCTTTTTAGAGATTTTCATTGCCAGACCCTTTAAACACTGTAGAATGCACTTGTGTTTCTGGCAATATTCAATCTTCAAGATCAACAAGTTTGTCTAAACGTTTTTATGTTCACACATTCCAGTTCCATCAACTCCGAAGAACTTCCGATGATGGAAACAATTTGCATTATGCATGAGGGGCCACGTGGTTCTGTCGATGTAAGATATTATGTGTCATTCATTATGTCATTCTTTGATTGATTTTCATTGGATATCGAGTTGTCTTCTGAAGTTGAATGTGACACATTTTTTATCCGCATAATATCAATTCAGTCCAGGTGCAACTTCAACTCAATACTTATTCATGACGATTAACGAAGTAAGACGTAAAATATGACTCACAATCAATTACGGAAAGGCGCAAGGAAGTACCTCTGATTTCGATTGAGTCACACTTCTTTTTATGTTTGAAACTAAATTTGTTTCTGAAGTCATTATATCATCTTTTATACTTGAAAGAGTTAAGTCACTTATATATCCGCTCTCTTCTTTCATCAGCAGTCAATCACATAGTCACCATATTGTACCCAAAAAGGGTTCCATATGGAGCCCACAAGAAACTTTTTTATTCTGGGAATATTATGTGTTTCAAGCCGAAACTCGTGTGCATATTGCGTGCATCATCATCATGTGCAAGCCATTCCTGTTTGTCGTAGGTTCGGGTACAGTAACTAGTAACATTATGGGAAAAAATCTGGGAGCACGCGGGCAACCAGAGGAAAAGCGTGGTTCTCACGCTCATTCATTTTCATACTGGGACGATGATTAGATTGAGATTGAATAGGGAAAATCCGCTTTTTTTGGGGTGGATATATTCCGGATTCACTTCAACTTCAACCACACCACGAGAATAAGTGCAAGTCGAGAGAGTAATGCTTCAATTACACGAGATCCCGTTTCTCATACACAAAAAAATAATCTGTTCACATCACATTTTCGATGAAAGAATGCATATGCTTTGCGTTCGTGTGTGACTCTGTCAAAATAGGGAGAAGTGGGGAGCCGGTGCCAGGCTTCCGAAGGAAGGTCTATAGCTACTATTTCAATACCCAAATCAGGTCCAGGACCAGGTCCCTTTTTTATAAGGACAATCCACATAATTTTTGGCTTATGCTTTCATTATGTCAGAATAATGGCAAGCAAAACCTTTTTATGTTCTCCTAAACGATTCTTTATAATCATTACAATGATGAAATTGGTTGCGGAGATGTGTGGTACGTTCTTCTTACTTGAACATGAAAAAAGTTCTCGATTTACTTCCCTTTTTGCGTGCTCACCTTCTAATAATTATGATTACTTAAGAGGAAAACGAGAAGGGTGGTTCCTAAACAAAAAAAAATTGCAAGTTTATTAAAATCATGAGAACGAGGTTCCCAATCACAATTTGCCAGAGGCTGAATCTCTCGTCGTGATCCAATTCAAGGAAGAAGCTCGCTTGAGCTTAATTCACTTTTTTGTGGTAAAAACGAAGAAAATTGTACTGATGATGACTTTATACGCCACTATTTTAATTTAAAATCACGATAATTAATAAAACGGTCTATAGATGCAAAATTATTGAGGTTGTCCTTCATTACAAGATTTTTGCTGAGTTCCTGATTAGAACTTGGTTTCACAGCTTTGTAAAAAATAGTTCGACGTCTGCCTGCATTAAGCCAAGCCACTTGAAACCGTTTACTGCACACATGTAAATGGTCTGACTTTCCTTTGTTCAGAGAAAAAAGATTTTTCATAGTTGTCCATGTCGTCCTTTTTTGGCATCCCTCTTGTTTTTCTATGAGAATGCAGCCGGCAATCTGGCAACTTGACTTGCTCACCTTTTACCCAAGGTAAAATGATTATTGCACACATGCGGCCCAATTATCATCAATAAAAATTCCTCGTTTTCATTACTCTCTGTCATCCATTTCACTCTCCAGTGGAAATATTCCTTAAGTTGTATATATACCTTTTTGAGCTCTTCTTATTTCATTTTCTTCCGCATTCCCTTATTCCTCTCTCCGCGCGCAACCAATCTGTTGCCCAAATGGCGAAATCATCATTTTTTTTCCTGGAGAGAAACCGAAAGTGACTAAAAAATTTAAGTAAAAAACATCTTCATATATACCTTTTCTCAGCAAACAAGCGAGGAAAAACCAATATCACCAGAAAAAGGTACACACAATTACATCAATAAAAGGTAACTTTTATTCTTGTCAACAACATCTGCAAACCAAAACCATATCCTCCTCTCACGTACCTTAAAAAATCAGAGATAAGAATCTTTCCTCAAAACAAACCCAAAAATGTTGACTTTTTCCTTCTTAAAAAAGCATAAAAACCACCCACAACACCTTTTCTACTTTTTTTTACAAAAAAAGCTAAAAACGTGGATTTTTTGTAAAGAATACTTTTTTTTATATATTTCATCATTAACCTTTTTCATGTGATCTTAAGATGACATATTGACAGCATCCCATATATTTTCTACAAGACTTTATATGAAAAATTCGTAAAAGAGTTACACTTTTCAGTTTCTCAGTAGAAAAATGTCAACAAGGAAAAAACTCATTTTTATCCTAAAGCAAGCAACTTTAAATCTCCAACTCAATTAATTGTGACAACTTGTTCACCTTTTTTTAAAAAGAGAGTGGCCCACAAGAGGATTCCCGTTTGTTGCGTCAACGAGAAGACTACCCGTCTAAAAGTGACCGCCTTTAATTTGATAAGGAGCTCTCCGAATTAACTACCCGTTAAAACTGGCTCCGGTATGACTCAATCAGTGATATGCTTCAGCTAAAACTATGTTCGTAATCCACCAAGGAAAATAATGTGCTAACGAAGAACACAATTATCAAAGTTATCGGTTTTGGCAGAACAGATCTTCTATCTGAACTCCACAATTTATTTGGGCGAATATATCCCCACAACTTTCAGCTAAACCTTTATCCGTAGTACAAACTACCAACGTATTTTACTACTGATACAATTAGCAAAACGGGATATCACAACTTGATCCCCAAACAATCAATTAATTGCAGCTTAACTGCACAAAAAAGAATCTCTGTGTCCTCATAACAGAATTCTACCTTTAGCTAAAACTTGCTAATTACAAAAGTTAACTTTACTTGGCCACCGCTCGGGCTGGCTCTCTAACAGTAACTTGTGCCCATTGTTCTAGCCCTTTACAAAAGCTAAGACTCTCTTCCTTAATGACAGAGATCTATATTTAGCTAAACAATTATAACAATCAGTGCCTTTTCTTGGCCACCACTCGGGCTGGCTCTCTCCAGGACACTGCCACTGCACCCAAAGTGCAAGGCAGCAACTAAAAAGTCCACGCTAGCACAAATAGAAAGTTCCAGAACAAAAAATCTACAACGTGCAAGCCTCAAAATTGGACAACAAAATATACTCTATGATTCTATACAATCACATAACATTATATACATCTCTTATGCATATCTAAAAAAATGAACAAAGTAAAACTAGATGAAGCTACGTCCGATCTCCATCACCGTTTGTGACGGAGTTTGCTTTTCATTTCGTCGCAGAAAAAAAGAAAACTGTTTCCTCTCGAAAGAAATATGTATCACTTCATACATTTTCTAAAAAAAAGTGTGGTTGGTGTTGGTGGTGGTGGTGATGTGAGGTTGAAGTGGCTTTACTGTAATCAATTGCCTCATTTTTTTCTTGTTTTCCTTTTAAAAAATAGGATCTGAACATGCAACCCAAAAATGTTTGTTTTTTGGCTAAAAAATGTGTGGTGGTGGTGTGGTGTGATGAGCACAAGGAATATTTATGGAATGACGATGCCATTATGACATGATCTATGGACTGCGAGCAGATTGAGATGGGAAAAGCTCTTTTTTTCTACAAAGAAACAGATGAACTATCAAGAGTTTCAACTTGGGAGATGATACTATAAAAAATTATTAGCTTTTATGTTGACATATTGGCTTGTGCTATATAGCTTGGCTTGAAATAACCCAGTTTTTTCGTTGACAAAAAATTCTGCAAAAATAGCTTCCTTGAAGGAATACATATGAAGACTTATAATAGTTCTGAAGGTTCAGATTCGGAGCTTTTGAATTCGTTATAGCAAAGTACCAAAAGGCGGTGGCGACACAAAGTTATCGAACCCTTCTTTATTTTCTTCTACAAAAACAAAGAAGGTGAGAAGCTTGAGAAGATGAAAGCTGAGATTGAGATTTCAAAAGGATATCCCATAGCTTTCCCAAAAGTGACCCTCAGACAAGTGGCGACGACACTCTAGTCTTTCTCACCTTCCCATTCCAGAAGCAGAGGCAGCATCATAGATGAAGCATAAACCGTCAACATCAACATCACACTAAAAGTTATGTTGTACACCTGAGAAGCTCCTTCGCTTATTCTGAGAAAGTTTTATTTTTCTTGGGACAAGTTTTCCTTTGGATGGCATCAACCATCTCAAGTGGAGAGGATATTTTACTATTCATTTTCTGGAGACTGGCCAAAGAGAGAAACCTGCATAGTAGCCCTTTATTTCTTGCACGGCGGAGCAAGGGGAAAAAATCGGGTGGAATGCCGTCTCCGAGGCGCCAGTCTAGCGGCAGGGTGCTCTCATGAGCCTACGCGCACAAGTGTTCACAAGCTTCCCTTTGAGGATCACACACACTTGTTCCAACTTCGAACAAACCCTCAACACAACAAAAAAAATCATTTTCTTTCATGCCTTTTCTTATCCGTATGCATACATTAGTTGAGTTGTGTGAAGGAGGAAAAAAAGAAGTCCTTCGCGAGAATATATCGTTTGAGAGTTGAACCTCAGCCAACAAAAACAAGTGTTGCAGTGGCCAGAAAATTTACCTGTTTTCTGTCGATGTCGATATGAGGTTCTTTTTTTTTGTTTAAATGTTTCTCGTGTAAGAAGTAGTGTAATCCGAGGTGTACACGTAGATTTTCCTGAGAATTTAAAATAAGTATAAAAAAAGCACATGAGAGAACCTATATGCTTTATCCTACTGACAAGGCTTGTCTGCACATGGGGGATCCTTCGTAATTTAATCCATATGAACACTTGTTTTAATCTAATGTACACATTTAATATATTCCTTGGCGCTTTTTCACAAAAAAAAATATTTATATCCGTGTAAAGTGGTTGAAAACAGCCGGTCTGTAACAACCCTAAGACGTAGACAGTAAATTCTAAAATTATTGTAAAAAATTTAATTTTAAGCCTTTAAAAATATTCTCCGAATTTTTCATTTGAATATCATCGAGAGTAAAATAGTACAGTTTTAATTGGCTCTTAAATGAAGATATCTTGGAGAAGAAGAGTTGATCTCATTATGAGTCAGCGTCTTTCAAAAAAATTTATATACAAAACCAAAGATTGAGATTCAGTATGTTTCATCGAACATCTCACTTTTTTTCCTCTTCACGCCGATTTCCAATCGAAGTGGAAGCACAAAGAGCCGCCTTCACGGATGTTAGATGACTTTCACAATAGTGCCAATGTCAAAGTCAAAAAAGTGATCCAATTGCTAAACTTAACCTTCAAAATGCATTCTTCATTTCTTTTCCAGATTAATTTTTTTATAGAAATCTTCCTTCATCAAATCTGACTCGAGTTTTCTAAAATAACATCATAATCATCACACCGCCACCGAGTCACTAACAAAAAGCCTTCACCGACAAAAGTAGCATTCCCTCGACAAAGGATATAATCACTCGAGTTTTTCAGACAGAAAAGAAGCATGTCATCATTATCACAATCACAACTGAAATCCTTTTTTATATTAAAAAGTACACTTGAAAATATACTCTTCTTCTCCAGTCGAGTCAATCTCCTCTGAAATTCCAGCTTTGATGAGGAAGCGCATGCATGCTCATCATGTTTCCTTGTCCAAGAGAGAGAATTTTCATGCAACAATTACTCCATCTTCCTCGTATATTTACTCAAACTCACGTTTTCCATAATTTTTCACCCTTTCTCGGGAGTAATTGTCAGCTTCTAATAAAAAAAATACTTGTTAAAATCCCTCATCATCTTAAGAAGGTCCTTTTTGTCGGCGCCACAAGAATAAAAGAATCTCTCTCCTTCACCTTGAAAAAGGACTCGAGAATATTTTCGTCAATTCAATTGCATAAAGCAAAGAGATACGTTCTTTTTAAAAAAACCAACAATTTTCACCCGACAGAAGCGAATGAAAGAAAGAAGAAGAAGCTCTTTTCTTTCTTGTAATTTTTACATCTCTTTGTAATCATCACCATCATCATTACTTATTATTACTATTACCGGTAATAATTCACTCTAAAAAATAAAAATCATATCTGAAGCCTTTTTGTAGTGGCTGTGGCACGCTAGTGTTAAACTGTTTGAGGAACACTTAATGTCTCGCCAAAGAGGATTCAACACACTTGGCAAACAATCGGTTTATGGATTGAAAGCATAATTCACGGTAATTGTGAGACAATACTACATTTGTATTATATTTTATATTCAACTTCTTCATTACAAGATTTCTTCAAAGAGCGTCATAGGTCAGTAGTCAATTCACCAAAACTCTTCAACATTTTTTTCCAAACTATAAGCTTAGCTTTAGGTAAGCATTTTGTGTATAAAGCAAACAATAAAAAATGATTCGCTTCTGTTGTTTTTCACGACATATTATTACTCATGGAAGATTTTTCTTTATTGCTTTCATTAGCCCACCTTTTCTTCCTCATTTAAACTTTTAGTAGGAAAAGGTGTTGTATTATTTTTTTTACACGGTCCCTTAACAAAGTGGGCCGGGTCCAGTGAAATGTTTATAATAATCGAATTCGAAAATCCTAACCACATTTCCCTTCCTTTTCAATACTGCTCAATGCTCAATATTGTATTTCACAGTGTTTTATTTCATCTGTTGTCTTTATGAAAACAATATGGCGAAAAAGTATTTTGCTTCAGTTTCTTCGGCTCCTTATTGTTGTCTAATAGTAATCATTACGGATACAATTTTTCCATTGTTTTCCCATTTCTTTTCAAACCAAATTTCTATTTTCTATTCTTGAGTGTGTGTTTTGCTTTTGTTTCCCAAAAAATGGGAAACTTTTTTCTTTGAAAAAATGGAAAGTGTAAAAGGAACATCATTTCATAATATTAATACATATCTTCTTTTGTTAAAAAATCGTATGGCCATTATATTATTGAAGTATTCGATTGTTTAAAAAACATACTTAAAAAAGCTTGTAAAAGAAGATGAAGGCTGTGTGATTCGAGTACGAGCGAGATGAGGTTCGTTAGTCAACTTTCCTTTTCAAAGTCAGCAGCAGAACAAAAGCCAAAAGGGAAAAAAAATGAAGGTTGGTCAATGGCAAAAGTGAGGACGCATGTAATCATCTTAAAAAGGTAAGGACATGCCCATTGCAACGCCAAATTGAAAGGTGCAGATTAGTATTTTTTCTTGGGCAACTTGACATGGGCTTCTTGTCTTTCTCCCCTTCCTCTTATCTTTGTGGCTTGCTAATGGTCACAGAGTCAGACATGACCAGGATCTTTTTATTTTGGCACCAGAGGTCCGTTGGTCCGTACCTGATAATTTCAAGTAATTCCATCATCCGACCTCCGACCACCTTGTTCTCTGAAGAGGATGATTGTCTGTGCTTGGACTGCTTGATGCTTTTTTAAAAAGGAAATTGGTCCAATCCAAAGTAATCAGTTTCTTCTTCTGTAAATCAGTCACTTCTTCCTCTTTTTGCCATTATCTTTCAAAACATTTTTTATGAGTGGGAGGGGCAGTATGAAGCTTTCTTCCTTTTGTTTAAAAAAATGTATGGAACATATGTGCATGCTTTTGTAACTCTCACTCCTGGTCAAACCATTAAAAAACTATAATGCTATTTGATGCCAGGTTTCGCTTGAGAATTAGAAAAAGATACTTTTTGTGTCTTATGGGATTCTGTGGTCGTAATTGTTTGTGCCGTTAAGTCCCGTTTTCGCTGGAAAATTACGAGCAATTGCCAGTTGTGCACTAGATTTATAGTAAGACGCCGTTGCCCATTTTCTGGATAAGAGTCTTGTGCGATCCGAACTGCAGATAAAAACATTAAACGAAATGAGCAGTTTTTTACTTTTAACGCGTCACCTTCTGAGCAGGAAATGATAGTGTGGAATCATTAGCGAAATGAGAAGTGCAGCCTGGACGATTGCTGGAGTAAAGAATATAGCTTGCTTGGACCGGCTGAGAACTGGACTTGGATATATTTATATTTATCCCTGAAAACGAACTAATTAGTAAAAACAGTAAAAATATGTTGAAAGAGCAAAAAAATCCTGTGGAGATCATATTTTCCTTAATTTTCTTGAAACTTTGCACTCTGTTCCGGTGCGTTGGCTGAATACCGAGAACCAATCTAGTAAAAAATGATTGACCATACGAAATGTTTGGCGTGGCATCACCTTTTTATTTATGAGAGGACGCAGAAAGAAGGAATGGCCTTCGTCCATAAGACCTTTTTTACGCTTCATTCTCTTGCAACAAGCCGACTTTTGTCCAATCTTTGAAAACACAAGGCTTTCGTAGGAAATATACGTGAAAATTGAGAGGGAAGCTTGTTAACTAATTAGCACTAATTCCGACCACCTGCCCAAAACCACTGCAAAAACAACTGTCCAGTTTCATCCTGACCACCACCTCCTTCTCTTCACAAGATGTTTTTCCTAGTAAAAAACATCTACTGAAAAGGTTCAACCTCCAGAAAAATAAAATAAAAATTCCAGCTCATAGTCCCAAACAGCCATACGTGAGCCATACGGTACCCGAAAATATATTTTTTAACAAACCGTATTTCTTTTAAAAAAATATGTGTGATCTTGATGCAATCGGAAGGCTACTTAAGGACCGTTCCACTTTAAGGCTCTTTGACACTTGGTCCCGTGTAAAATGTTACACATTTTCCCTGAACGAGAGAGAGAGAGAGAGAGAGAGAGAGAAGGCATTGTGGGCGAGTGTTATGTTACGGTTACTTTACTTCACGAGGACCAACCCAAAAGAAAAAAGGAGGGTACACACATTTTCCCTTTAAAAATGGGCATATGGGACCAAGCCAGAAGACCATCGAGTTTCTTTCGTTTTTTACAGCATTTCTTCACATGTCCAAGTCCAGGGTCCAGTTGTGTTGGGACAAGATTTTCTACGTGCTTATAGGCTTATTAGTGCTTCCACCCAATTTCCAATTCGGGAGAAAATGACAAGAGGAAGATGCTGTTAAAAAAGCTCTGTTTTCTATATTTCAAGCAGTTCCTTTTTAGCAAGTGCGTGAGTCGTGAGCATCTTTGTTTTTCTTCTGTTTCAAACTTTTTCTCAAACAACTTCTTTCAGTTTTGCCCCTGATTAGCTCCTTATTATCATGACCGTATGGAAAGGGCCTGCAAAACTTTAAAAAATATGTGTACAAGTGACTGACACATTTTTACACTTTGGTTCATCTGGCATATGGCACGGCATCATCGTACCACTCACAAGTTTTTTTTCCTGGGAAGTCCAGAGACGGAAGATTCCAAGGAAAAGAGAAGGACCAATTGGCACATGTGTGCAGAGAGTAAAGAAAAAACAAGCTTCTTTTGGGTTCGTTATGAGAGATCTGGTTTCTACTTTGGCCACCATACGAGCAATTTTTTAAAAAGAGAGGAAGGAAATACATATTTTACTTGAGAATGTGCAGTCCGCTGTTTTTTTAAAGGGCCACTTGGAAAATACCCATAATATGCCTTCAACTATATCATGTCTGGTTTTGACAGGATATGTCAGTTGTCAGCATTCCGTCAATTTGCGTTGTGATAGTCGACCACACTCTGTCCATATTTACACATTATGTGTAGCTTTTAAAACGGTTATAGCGTGACACTCCGATTTCATGTGGGCAATATGAACAACAAAGGTAGAGAAATTTGTGCCACTTTACTATTTACAACCTGCAATTTTTCCCTTTTGGTTTACCAACGAAAATATGAGAAAAGCACTGAGAATGATGATGACTGATGACTTTGAGACGAGATGCGGTCTCTAATTTAATCCCATTTTGTTACGTAACTCTTTCCTCAATTACCATTATCATCAGGATCATTAGAAGGTAAAACTTAGAGTCCATAGATTTGCACTCTGCGAACGTTTTTCTATTTTTCGTTCTTTCCTGGAAAAATATGAATGATGCTTTGCAAACAGGTTTTAACAGGAGAAAAAAATAAGAGCGTGAACACGTGTAGCAATCTTTCAAGAGTTGTGTAAAAACAGTATCATAAAAGTACTTATTGCTTATTTACTAGAACGTATCTTGGTAATGATGACACTCATCGTTTTTGTGCTCAAACCTAAACTCAATAATATGTATCTCGTTTCAAGAAGACGGATCAGGGTGTGTCCTTAGCACTTTACTTGAAAATTACATACATCCGGTCATACCGACGGGATGACACCATAGTAAAAACATATCTTTGTCATTTATGTATATCCAGTTTTTCCAGAAAAGTGCGAGGTCGCCCAACATTGTTCATCTGGGAAACTGAACTGTGAGCTCCTCTTTTGTTGGAGATGATGATGACGACAAACATGATATGACAAACATGTAAAATGAGAGAAAAGATCTTCCCTCGTCCGAAATGCAATATAACCCTCAGCCTCAAAACGAAGATAATAAAAGCTTGCATTTCTCAATGGTCAATTGACTTCTCGCCTCCAAGAAAAAAGAGAGGACTGAGCATCTGCTCAGATATTTCCATAAAAAAGTATCATTGTCAATTGTTGCGAGTAAAATGCATTCTGAGTATTTACACAAACAATAAGGCAAAGGCACATCTCCTTCACTCAGATGATCATAAGGTCATATATTTTGAAACAAGTTGCGTGCAGCTCGCAGCTCTTCTGAAAAAAAGAAGTGCAAAACGTTGAAAGTTTGAAAGTTGAACCACAAAAAAGTACGCAACTCGACACAGTGGCATTTTGCTTTTATGGAGAGAGAAATGAATGAGTCCATTCACACATTTTACACAGAAACTAGAATCTCATAAAGACCTTTAAATAATAATAATATGTGTACTACTACAACTAGAATACACTCATTTCTCTCCACTTTATGGTCCATCCACAAACCAAATGTTGTTCTCCGCTTTTGTACAAGTTGACTTGTATTTTTCTCCTTCGGGGTAATAAAAATTGTTTTTAAGGGCAAGCTTCTCAAATGTTTTGTCATAAGGAAAAAAAGGTAAAAGTTTAGAAAACGACACCCGCACACCCGTCATATTAGTTAACGAGCATGGGATGATCGTCACCAATCCGTCGGGGATGGTTGACGGATGTCAACTTTGTTTTCACATTTTGTCGACGCCCTTTTTCTCTCATCCTGCACAAAAAAAATACATGACAAAAAATGTAAACTAATGTTTACTCATTTTATGCAAATGTTTTTGTTTAATCAATTCGCTTATTTTATTTAGTTTTGACTTCCAAAAATAAATCCAATCACCCAGAAGTAATGACCCACAGGACATAACGCCAAGCCAAAACCTCAGAATAAACTTGGCCCCTTTTGAATTGAAAGCGAAGAGCAGAAGGCCCATTTCCGTTTTCATTTCAGAAATTAGGTGGTCATTGACGCTTGGAAAATGCACAGTGTGGAGTAACCATTTTTGTAATTGAATTTAGAGAAAGGCAAAGCCCCAGAGAGGATCACAAAACTTGACAACACACACCCAAATGCAATTGTCTATTTAAAGGTGGCATGTATAACATGATTGTTGTGTAATCATCATCATCATCATCATTTTTCCTTCTCAAGTCGAGTCCACTTACGAATGAATGTACTTTTATACTTGGTGACATTTTTCTCTCTTTCTTTCTCTCGCGATCTGCTCCTTTTCCCATCCATCCATATCCCGTTAGAAGAAGTTTCAATTCATTCCACTCGAAAGTCGTTGTACAGTAGCGAAGAAGTATTTGAAAAGTGGTCCTTTTTGTGAGGGAATGTGTTTGACACGTTGTCAATACTCCAAGTGTTACGTTACACCAAAGCACCAATTTACTTGTTGGACGCAAAGAATTCCCTTCTCAATTCTCAATAGTAAGACGATATGTATGCGTACGTCAGTTGTGCACTGTTACGTTACGTTCAACACGTTCAACAAAGTAAAGTCATACACTCTTTGTGTCAAGTTTTGTCGAAGAATGGTGCAAACAATATATCAACTGCCTTGTTGAAGTTAACATGGCGGAGGTGGACTTGAGTGAGTGCAATCTGGTATGCATGTTTGACTATTTGCGTATTTACGAACAAACTCGTATTATGTCCCTTTTCGCAGAAAAAGGATCAAATGCCGCAAAAGGAAATGGGCACAGCCGAAAAACGAGACTGAGATGTTCGAGAGAGGAAATAGGAAGGACTTTAAAAGTTGACTGGACACACATAAAAGTTTAAGGATATGGGCATTAGTTTTTTCTACATCTGTTTCCTTCTTTGCCAAAAATTCTAGTGGAATTTCCTCGGGGGCAAGATGAGAAATCAAAGTTGAAAGTTGAGCTGAAGTAGCCTTTATGTGCTTAAACAGGATAATGCCTCCTTCCATTCATCAACTTCAATCTTTAAAAAACGAAAAAGAATTTGAATTGAGAATATGTATTTTTCTGAAGGCTAAGATTCTATAAGATCCAAGAAGAATCCCGTTATTATTAATGACCCGCCACTGATGAGGGAGAGGAACGATGAGCGCAGATGTCCACAACCTATTGTACAAATAGAAGGAGGAGTAATAGCTTCTTTTCTTGTTCGTATTTTTTTACTTAAAGAGTTTTACTGGCAGTGGTCCGGTCATTTGAGAAAAATCACGTTGTGGTCGTGACTAGTAGCCTAGGTCTTTTCTTTTATAATCAGAAGGGATCTTCGTCGTCGTCCTCGTCGCATCATCATCATCCTCAGTTTTGACAAATCGCTGCCAAACAAGATGAGAGGAATTGACGGCTTGAGTCCCTCAGAAAAGAAAAGATCAAAAAGTAAAAGCCACACAGCTCTAATCAAACTGCATTTTTGGTGCATCCCATTAACATCAACTTAAGAAGAAGAAGAAGAAGAGCTCGAATCTCATCTTCAATTGAAAACGGTTCTTTTTATAATCTTCCCCTGAAAAAATGCTAATCTTACGTAATGCAACAATTCAAATGATGGTACATTTAAGCTCAGCAAAGCCTGTCATTATCATGTTTCTTCTTAAGTCAATCTTGAATAGGGAAAAGACGCCTCTTGAAAGAATCAAAGAATTGAACGAGAAAAAAATGTATTCAAACTGGACGGTATAAAATAAAGATTAATTACTTGGCTCTTTTTTAAGCTTTTGTGTTTGAATTCAACACGAGATTTAGGTTAGATGTTTTTTTGTAAAAGCTGGAGACAGAAAGGAGAGGAGACAATCATGTTTCCTCTGGAGTTTCTGGATTGAAGTCGACGACGAAAATTTAATTTCGAAGAGCAATTCAACAACAACCAGCACATAGGTGGGATTCATTAATTGCCGAAATGAGTGCATTTAGTTTCGAAAACTCCATATTAAAAGCACTTACAATTAAATTGAATTTGGCCAAGCTATTTTGGGATATTCAAGACTAAACCCACAACCCACCGGATTGAAATGAGCTTCTCTTCCTCACGAAACGAAGCCAAACAATCATATTTCTCCTCTGGCCTGGACTAACTGTAGACTTGCATAGATGCCCCTCGTCATCAATTTGAAACTGGATATATCAAATACAACTAACAACAGACATAAAATTATGCACAATAGTATAAGATATCCCTTTAAGAAAAGAATAATAGCTTTGAGCGGTCTCTCTCTCTCTCTGGTCGAGGAACGATATAGCGTCCATGTCCATATTGATAACGGAGTATTATGGACCCTGACTTGAATGAAGTGACTGAAACTGATCTGATTTTGAATAGAATGTGGATTGTAGATACAAAAGTCCAATATCCAATCCACATTGATTTTTTTTAATTCTTGATGTTAGATGCAATCTTCAGTTTTCAAACTTACAATCAATTGATTGTCCGTGTCGATATGCTTTTATGTATGAATATATTTTTTCTCGCACCTGCGTGCGTGGTCCCTTTCTTCTACAACACCACATTTATAGTATTATCATTTGCTTCGTTACGCTCTACAAACACTCACGATCAGTTCATGGAATAAATGACCGTCGGCATTTCGTTGTTGAAACTTTTGTGTTCGTGGTCATCCTCACATTACTCTAGATATATATTTATCGGATATCTTGTTGTTGGAAGTTTTAGAAGGCACATTATTTGATTAGAAGCTGTCATAATCACAATATCGTGTGTTTGCATCAGCATCAAGCATATGCATATCCCTTTCTTTCTTGTGGATTGGATGCCGGTGCATTAACGAGCTTCAACAAGACGGATTTTGATATGGATTTTCTTCCAAGATGCTTTTTTTATTTTTTGGTTTTTTGCCGCAATACAATTGTGAACTTATTCATATTGTGTTTTCTCTAAAAGGAATCTCCTTTTCATCGTTATGTGAGTCCAATTAGGGTTCGGAAAAAATGTAATCACAATCAGAGTTTTGTTGAAGTTGATTGCATCTCGCACCTTTATCCAAAAAGGGGCACGAAAGAAAACTTTGGCTGACATGCACACATGCAATAATATATACCTTGATCTTCTTCACTTCACATATTTTTTCTCTCTCTCTTCTTCGTCGTCAGGATATTGTTTGACCAAAGACGAGACGAGACCAGAGACCACCGATGGCTTTTAAAAGTTTTTCTCACATGATTACATCTCTCAAAAAATTATACAGTGTGTTTGGCAATTGATCCCGTATATAGACTCGGAGGCAATCAACTTACATTTTAAAGCTCAGGTGTTAACGAAGCAGAAATATATTCCTCCATTTTGCTAACAAGGGCAAAAAATGCATAATAATATTGCTTGTTTAGTAAATAAACGTCTACATCTCACCGAAAGGAAGGAGAATTTTTTCCTGCTTTGTTCTTCTGAAAAAGGGAGAAATATGTGACTCGCTGCGGAGATATCAAAGATTGGATTACCTTTTATAGTTAAAAAGGGAATTATCATATTGTTATTGAATAACAAATTGTTTCATTGTTTCCGAGAAAGGTAATGGGTTAGAATGTTAGAAAAATATGAAATTTTTGTGTGAATATTTTCTTTTTTGGATTCTTCAAGCTAATCAGCAAAGGGGTTTGTTACATGTATTGCAAATCACATGTAATTATCATATTTTTGAATGTAATTTATGATTGACTATGAACTTGGGTTTCGTTCAGGAGCTATGTTTTATTGCCAATTTTTGAAGCCCATTTTGAGCAATTTTTTGAGTGATTAATCCGACAAAAAGAAGAGAAAGAAAGAAGTTTATGGTGATCTTGTGGTGATCCGAACAAAAGGTCTAATCAGGAAAATCAATTAGGCGAAAAAAATAAATGTAAAATTGCGATCCAGTCAAGTCGGTAGGTAATGAATGGTATTAGTGAATATCAAGGTGGAGAAGGGAGCTGGATATAAAAGGAAAGGTGTTAGTAATTATAGTGCTGCGAGAATCCAGTCAACTACTCTTAGCTGAGGGAATGTCAGTTTTTTTTGCATGATCGTGATTCTAGCAACTTTAGAGTGAAGTTGAAAGGAGTTGGTAACTTTGCAAGCATGTGTGCAAACTGTGCAATGCAGACGTGTGGTAATATTATCACAACTCATTTTTGTAACCTGTTTCGCACCACCACACGTAGTAGCGTCTGTCTTCTCAAAATAGATTTGATAAATTATAATTGCTACAAAGGAGGTATTCTATTATTGCTACTCTGTGAAGATTATAACCTGTTGTGACGAATTGTTAGGTGTGCTTTTTATAAAAAAATATAGTAGCGCTCGAGTTACACTTTTGTTACAAAAATCATTAATTAAATTAGGGATATATTGTAGATCAGTTATAATTAATTATAATATACTTCATTCACTCCCTAATCAATTATAGAACACATCTTCCTATTCGTTATAGTCATTCTTTTAACCAATATAATTTAGTACGGGATTATTTTACTGTAATTGAATATACACTCATTCATGATTTGACATCTAATAACGTCTTGCTGAGCTGGAACTAACTTTAATCAACAACAAAACATACTAATGCTTCTGTGAACATCCTTCAACCTTTACGGAAGAATCAACAGGCATCTTGGGAGAGAGAGAGAGGATGTGATAAAGTAAAAATATGATGCTCAGCTCACACAAACATCAAAAGTCGATTGTAGGTGTTTATGTCACAATCACATCACGTCCGTGCACAATAAATACTTGGATGTGGAGCACATTTCACACGTTTCATTTCTCTTGTTTACCGACTGTCAGTCACTTAAAGAAGAAGATACGATGAAGAACAAACAATTTATGGTATCATGCACGAGGGAAGCAAGTGCACTGTGCACTGGAGGAGGAAGGAAAAGGAAGGGTAGAGGAAAGGATATGAAATGATTATGAATTGTCATTGGAACCGAGCCACAATCCCAAAGTTAAACAAAACTGATGCAAGGATATTTTACTATGATATGGCATCCTTTAGCGTAACGGAATTTTTTTCCCTTGTGTGTGTGTGCATTGCATTTTGGACAATGTGTGCCACCTCAGGAGAATGACTTTGCTGATATCTGAATGCACCACCACCACCAACAGAGAGAAGAGTGCGACTTTTTTTGTGACGAGGTGGATATTTGAAAAAAGGATTTCCTCCGAGTACGAGACCATGCCTGAGTGCATTTAATGTTCAAGATTTATTTTTGATTTATATTCAGGTGTTTTTTCCAGCGAAAATAATAAAAGCAACTTAGCAAACCATGACAATGTGTGTGTGGAAGTGAGTTCGTGAGAGGAAGAGAGTTTCAAGTATTATGAGCAATTCAGTAGAGGACATCATAGAGAGAGAAAGAAAAAGGGTGAAAAACTGGACTTACATGACTAACGGAAGTTGGAGTTGGAGCAGAGCTCACGAACGAAATGAAAGCATATTTGACTCTTGATGATAATGACGATTCTCATCCGAGTCCGACCAGACCATGATCTCGTGACGGTATGCATTCATTAGGTAAGGTCGCAAAGAGGATATGAAGGGCAGGATCGAGCAAAGAAGGGAAATGCTATTTGTTTAATTAGCATTTTGTGCGCAATGTGAGTTGATACGGATTTACTCACTCACAATGACTTGTGTTCTCTCAGTCTGCCCGTAAATCATGGAGGATTTATGGAGGAGAGAGAGATTTACGTGGACGTGAAAATTACCGCTATGATTTCCTCAAGTTGATTTCATTCATTCATTTTATCTCTCTCCTCGTGCATTTATAGAAGATGAGGAGGAGGATGAGTGGAACAGGAAGGAACTAAGAGCGGCAGGAGTCCATTTCCACCCGAAACCAGAGAAAAAGGTTAATTTACTATTTTACAGAGCAGAAGAGTCAAATGAGTAACTAGATCGAGAAATATTGGATTTAATAATGCCATCCTATGTTTTTATGCCGCTTCCTTTGCATCTGGAGTGGATACTGGCTGAACTGGAGAACAAGTGAATATGGTATTTTTTTCTGTTTTCATTTCCATCAACAGGTTGCTATTCTCTTTTCGTTTTCGGTGGTGTGGTGTGGTTTGTGTCGACCACGCAGCATCTTATTAGAGCATTAAATAGGGGGAAATAGATTGCCCTTTTTTGATGATGTTTTGAGAGTTGAGCTCGATTGAGGAAGACCTGCGAAAGGGGCAACCCTTTCCCGTTGAATTTTTTGACAGATTGGATTGAGGAGTGTTTACTTTTTATTTGGTTGCATGGGTGGATATATGTGGATGTGTTTGGCTTTGGCTTTCCGTAGTAAATTGCGGATGATGATACACCTTTTGTGAAAAATGGTATAAAATGACTTGCAATGAGTGGGATGATGATGACAGGAAATCACAGGGAAAAAAGGAGAGGCGAGAGAATGGAAATGAACGCAAAAAATTTATTATTTGATGATACAGGACATGGTACGGTGAACGGTGGTTGTTGTTTATGTTCGATACGGTTGACGATATGAGTTCGAGTGTAGGTGCATAATATTTATGTGGATGCTATTGTGATCCGAGAGTGGAAATGAGAATTTCCATTAGAAAAACAAATAGACCGGATGCGATGATGGGAGCCGCGCCCCATTTTAAATGAGCTGGCTGGTATGGTGTTAGTAAGCATTCTGAACATTTAAAAAGTGCAGATATAAATTTCTTACAAAAATGTAGTAATACGATGCAAGATATAGTTTTTTGAGTAGATTGAGTTTATACTAATATGCTATATTAAAACGACGTATGAAATAAAAAAGTAGAACACTGAGCTTTAATTCCAGGGATAGGTGAGATGTCTCTCTCTTGTGGTTGTGATCAAATGCTCGCTGTCGTATGTAGGAAGGTGGATACAATTTGCTTCATCATAACAATTTATTTCATATACAGCGCACATCGACTACTTAGTATAAGTTCTTTAATCATCATCTTAAAAGAGAGTAATTCGTGTACTTTACGCATAATAATGACTTAATGCTTCTTCTGTTTACTAATGCTTGAATGTCTTCGTAAAACTTCTCTCTAGCTTTGTAATTCCCTTTTCATTGTCACTTTTATTCCCCACGACCAGAAAACTCGCTTAAAATAACTCTCATCTCCTCGTTGATCTCTTTTTTACGAGCAGTTTTCTAAAAACGCTCATTCTTCTCCTTGTAAATCCCTTTTAGAAGTTCGTTTTCACTTAAAACCTTTACTTGCACACATATATTTCAGATATATATTCAAATACAATTTCAAACCCTGTATTCTAGGTATACTTTGAGATATGAGACGAGATTTTCATTCTAATTTTGAACACGTTGTGAGGTTATCGAGTAAAACGAGGGTATAAAAATGCTTCAAAATTAAATACGTTTTAAATTGTCATTTCCCAATCCCCATTCCTCCTAAAGGACAACAAGGCATTCGAAAAGAGCTTTAAGTCAAACACTGCTTTTCACAATTGATATATTCGAAATACAAACAAGAATAAGTGAGAACACACATTTGCCTTCTTTCCATAAACGAGGATGAGAATTTTTCGAGAAAACCTCTAAAATCAGAATCACTTCTATTTCAAAGATGTTTTCAGATGAGATGGATGGGTTTACTCCGTGCTCGCATAATAGATACGAGCGCATCACTTTTAAAGATAGCAAAATGATCATCCGTCTTAAAGATCCACTTTTATTCCCATTTTTTTCAATTGTTTGTGAGAGATTTTGTGAGAAGAAGAAGAAGAAATCCTTTCGCTCGCAGCTCGCATGTGTGTGTGTCTATGCTTTATGCTTTTCATCTCCACTCCACTGATTCCTGATTCGTCACTTGTACGAGCGACTTCAATGGATAAATGGTTAACCCCGTTTTCTCCCCATTCTTCACTCATTATACAATTAGAAGGTGTGTTGGATGTGTATATATCCACATATTATATTGCTTCTCTCTTTCCTTTTACCTTTCATTCCGCCCCGACTAACTGGGATAAAAGTGGAACAACAATGAGACCAACATCAAAACATACACGAAAAAGTGGAGTAGAGAAGAAAAGTTTTATGGGGATTGTTGTGAGCAGAGAGCTCCTTTTTGACCTAGTTTTTATTATGGAAATTTAAGGTAACAAGTCCTAAAAGTATTGGGATAGGAGTAGGAAGGACATACACTCAAATACCTCAGAAATAAAAATCGCTCTTCAGCTGTCTTTTCCACTTTGGAAAACCTCAGTTTGAGCAACTATTATCATATTTTCGTTGTTCAGGTTGAAGAAAAAGATGATGATCAGGGATGAGTGTGATTGTAAGAGTTTATAGAATTATATATCCTTCCTCAGGAGAGAGATATATTCTATACCCTTACTCAACCTAAAGCCAAGTGACGAAGTTACGACTACGATTTTAATGGCCCGCATGATGCATAACGTCACCAAATACTTACGTTTGCGTCTGAGAGGAGAGAAAAGTCGTCCTCTCTCCTCGTCTGAAACAAGTGAGCGATGAAGAAGAAGATGATCGGAACGTGTCTCAAGAACGTGTTCCTCAATTGGCTCTGGCAACTTTGAAGTGACACTCTCAATTAGCTTGGGAAAAGGCGATGCAATCATATATAGAGTTTTGAGGCTTATATACCGACTACCGAGTTGAATAAAGGAAACGATATGGGTTTAGATCGGTTGGAAAGGAATATATAAAAGTGTTATGCTTATTTGTGGACTGGCTTGGTTTTGAGCTGTGGATGTGTGGAGGATTGTGATGAGATGGAAATTGCATTGTTAGACGAAAGATGAAATGGTAAATAAAGCAATATAACATGTAAACTAACAAGGATATACACCCAAGCTCCTTTTTGTACAATGAAGTTTTATGCTGCATATATCTGCATACAAATATACAATATAAGAATGCAAATGGGCATTCTAAATTTTCGTCAGAGAATTCCCTTTTATTATCATTAAATCCTTGTTTGCTCTATTCCTGTCCAAAGTGAGAATAACAAGGAATCCTCCTGAGGGGATACATTCATATAAGATCCCTACTTACAATTACACAACTTCTAGTTATCGAGGAGAGCACAACAGGTGATGCATGAAATAAAAATGTGTCAGATGAAGAGAGTGAGAGATGGCATGTGAAGAGCAAACATGAAATGAGATTAAAAATTCCATGAAGAGAGATGCGCACATGAGCATTTTTTCCAAATAAGGGATGACTTTTTGGAGAAAAAGGATTTTATTTTCATTCGAAAATTCACCCTCCTTCAAATTGGTCTTATTGAATAGGAATATATATTACATGGTATCGTTGGATCAGCAAGTGAATTAATTTGTGTAGTATTGCTCCAAGGTAAAAAAAAATGTGGTCAACTTGAGATCCCTTGTCCATTCCTCAAGTGGTTAGTTACAAGTTGAAGGCCTTTTCGATTCTTTAGAAAAGGATTCTCAATAATTCTCATCCGATAGCATATTTTAGCTTGAGGATTGAGGACGACATCCAGAGCAAAAGATTTTACGAATTGAAGAGGTAGTCACGCTGTTACAGTGTACCGCGATAAGAACGATTTTCTTCTTAGAAAATGGCTTTATTTTTATGAATATTTTTTAACCTTTTATAAGAGAGCAGCAAATCCAATATCGGAGTGAGTAAAAACACCTTGTGCATATATTAGTATGGTATGATCTCCAGGCCTGGGCAAGTACATCGGTACTTAACTCTTTTTGTATTTAAGTCCGTACTTAAGTACAAAAAGT